>CAEGAF010034842.1:0-26284 GCA_903067075.1 Micropoecilia bifurca | reverse complement strand
TGCGACAGACTGGCGACCTGTCCAGGGTGAACCCCGCCTCTCGCCCGGAACGTCAGCTGGAGATAGGCACCAGCAACCCTCCCGACCCCCCTAAGGGACAAGGGTGCAAAGAAAATGGATATTTTAAAAATTACTTTGACTCTATTTTTTATATGAGGATTTTTAAAGGTGGGGTACAACTTGGATAAGTTGCCAGTCTAAAAACCTAACCCAGAAACACACTGGGCATAAAAACCCCTTCACACACTCCTTATAGAAGCCAGAGAAAACCCTGTGCTCACATGGGGAAAACATGACTCAATGCAAAAATGTCCCATCTGTAACTGAGGACCTTGTAGCAACTCAGATCATTTCTTATGTGCGTTTTAATAGATTCTCCCTGTTGCACAACATGAAGTGGTCTCATACACCTGTATGCATTGTGACTAAAACTACACACTTTGCCTTTATTAGCAGATGAAAGCCATCAGTAGTCTCTCTTTTCACATCCACCTGTCAAACTGAGTTGTTGCACAAAACATGCATGTTCAGTCCTTATTACACCTTGACAGTTGACACTCGGTGAATTTCTGACTGAGGTGGTTCATCCTGTTATTTACATGAATCATCAGGCCTTGATTTTTTTTCTGCTCTTCAAGAGCCCATCTGTGCTCTTGTGCATCGTCAAAGCACTGAAGGGGATTTAATGGAGAGTACAAGTGGTTCAGGTGGATTGAAGAGGAGCTGAACTGTGTGAACTGTTCCGTAGATAAGGGAAGGTTTATCACAGAGACACGTACCAAATGCCGACGTGTCTGTGTCACATAAGTGAATAATAGACCATACCCATGTCATTTTTTTATTGTTTTTATTACAAATTTATTGTAAATATAGAAATAGATCTTTTGTACAGAAAATGCAAAGAGAAAATGTCAGTATAAGCAACAGATAAAGGAAAGCAGGAGAGCCAAGATTTGTGTCCACGAATCCAAACCTTTCTTCTTCGTCTTTCCCTTCCTGGTCTCGAAACATTAACCGGGATGAAACCAGCAGGGGTAAGTCCCGCAAGATTCGGTGAGGACACAATTTCTGGACTTTTGATTTAGCATTAATGACGGGCCTATTCGTAGACGGTAAAGTTACAAATGTCACAAACATCTCCGGAAAAGGAAGTTAAAATTTTCACAAATTTGAAACGTGGCCCTCTGTTCTGTAGTCAGGCAATTATTTTGTAAGTTTTACTTTGTACAGTTACAAGTACATTGAACATGGCTGTGATCACAGATACTGTTTATGTCAATCAGACTTTTTTTAAAATAGCATAACCAGTGGGAAAGTTTTCAAATAAAGCAAACAGAATTATTTCATAAAACAACAAAATGAAGTACGCATAACCACTGCATTGGCTTTGAAAAAACTCAATGCTTTTCTTGCTTCTCGTCTCGTACCTTTCATGTCACAGTGTTCATTAACAAAGTGGAAAATGATAACCTCTTGGATCTAAAAGCAGGAGCTCAACAGAAATAAAATGAGTGATTACTGACTGAGCAGGTCTTGATATCCCCAATCCTAATTCATAATTTGCCACAACGTCTGCTCCTGATCTCTAACGAGCAAAGCTTTTGCACCAAGCGTTCTCTGAGGCGCACATAAATATCAAATGCTTTCCGTTGATGCAGCTCCAAGATATCGCGGGCTTACGAACCAATCAGTCAGACATCTAATTTCCTTGGTAAGTCAAGAAAAAGGGGAGAAAAAAAAAACTCCCACTCCCCCACCCAACACATCCTCCCTGCAAAGAGTGGCTGACTTTCCTTTTTTTTTTTTTTTCCAAAGCTGCAGAGTGTTAAATGTCTGGCACTGGTGAGGCCAATCATTCTGCTCTGAGGGCACCACAGAACTTGACTGTGTGTTTGGAATAGCAATGAATGCCTGGGCCACTGCTTTTCGAGAGGGCAGAAAACATTAACATTGATCTAAATGATGGGCCCCTGACACTTAAATGTATCTTCCCTTGCCGCAGTGGAACCTTTTAGCAAGTTTTACTGCCCTGAGACTGAGGTTAGAGAAACGGGAACCACAGATTACTGATTAGCCTCCGGCTCCAATAAAGAGAAATTGACTTGTCTAATTCATGATGGGTTTTTTTTTCTTCTTCTTTTTTTTTACGTAATTAAATATAACTGAACTGGCCATGTTGACTAGCTCAGTGTGCAGTGCTGGGAAAGGTTCTGTACCATTTACGTTTTTTTCCTGATTTTGTCTAACCATTTGTTTTGTAGCAGACCAAATTAACCTCTGTACAAAATCAATATTTGCAAAGACAGCTATATCAATTAAAAAGAAGAAGAAAAAAAATCTATCCAAGCCAACCTCGCCGTCTGTAAGAGAATAACTTTCCTCTAACCCTATAATGTCACCCGCTAGCAATAACAACTCCCATCAAAGGTCTGTGAGAAATAATGAATGTTTTTTTTTCTGTTGATGTGGAGAAATTTTGGCCCATTCTCTTCCACCGAATTGCCACGTTGGAATTGGTTTCAAACACGAGCAACTTATTTTAATGCCAGGGCAAAACATCTCATCTGGATTTCATCGCAGAGTTTGACTGCAGGATCCAGTTGGGCTTTGACTTGAGGTCATGAGCTGAAGGCAGCAAATTCTCCTAGTAGGGAGGAGAATTTGTGATTCTCTCTACCACAGCAAGTCATTCAGGCCCTGAAGCAACAAATGCCTTAATAATTAGATGTTTTTTGCCTTTGCGCTATCTTTGGTCAGCAGTTTTTTTTTTGACTCCACATATGAGTAATCTTGTTATATTTGAGTAATTTTGGTTGATCCACCACTCCATGTTTTCTTTATTTGTTTGTAATAAATATCTATGATTCAGTGAAATCCCAAAATGTTATGACGGTAAGCACTATTGGAACCTTTTCCTTGCAACTTCATTTTTCATGTATTATTAAATTGTTTCGTTCTTTTAACCCTCATATGTTTTCTGTGCTGTTCATGTTCATCTTTCCAAAACACGGGGATCATTACTACTTACTACTGGCAATTTCTTTTTCGCGTAGATCCAGAAAGGTTTTGATACATGTTTTTTTTTCTTAATAAATTAAACGATCATTTGAAAACTGCACGCCCAGTTATGCTTTTGTCTGATATTAAAATAAAAACCCTAAAAAAAAGTGTGACAAAAAACAAACAAAGCAGAGGAAATACACATGTAGAAAATACTCAGATTTTGGATCTTCTCTTCAGAATTGTTCTAATGGGGGATTCAGTTTTATGCAACGACCAAGGCATGAGTATTGTCTTTTTAAAAAGATAAAAATGGCTTATGTGAGGATCCTTTTCTCCTTCCATCAAAAATGTGCTCTCTTTTCTCTGTGCTATGGAATGTATTACCTCATATTTCATCCTCTCTATTCTTCATTTTTACTCAATTACTACTCATTTGTTTTGTATCTTACCTGTCTTTTGTATTTCAACGAATTTGATTCACATGCTGGTGATAAAGGACTGACTCATGAGCGTTAGAACAAGGAGTAAATTCAATGGCTAACTGGATAGTGAGCCAGCAGGTGCTGAGACCAGAGGAGGCGGAATAAAAAAGTCAGTCCTTTAGCTAGCAGCTAGAGGGCTGCGGCTAAGGGAGGAGCTGCTGACGCTGCATTAATTTACCAGGGACTTCAAACTGATGGATTAAGATTAGGTTCAGCCCATTACACTATCTGTGCGTGAGCCCACATCACTTCGCCACAATTTTCTAAAGCAGTGATATGTTTTTAATCACAAGAAAATGGCTGAATTAAGAGAAAATTGCACCGCTGTGACATGGCCTCAAACCTAAAAGCCAGCTGCTGCTATCTGCCGTGAGAGACTAATCTGCGTAAACTAGCATGGAGATGGATGAAAGCAGTCGCCGGTTGTAAAAATGCCCTCTGCTGCGGAGTGTAAACTTTCTTACCCTGTGGCTGAAAGTGTAGTGTGTCGACAATTTTGGCGTGTTGTACAGTCACCCGATTGGCAAGAATGAGCATGAAGTAAAAAAAAAAAAAAAAAAACATCAAAAAGACAGAGAAAGAGAACAGCCAAACCCTTGATGTTGGACTAAAACAAAACAAAACTATATCACCCTCAGAGTTTTGTTTTGATCGCTCATTGTACACAACATAAAATCGCATCGCTCAAAAAATACAGGAATCATGCAAATATAACAGCTTATTCTTTTATGTAGCACACTAAGTTAAGCTTTCTCTCTTCTTAACCTTTATGACATAGATCATTGCAGTTACTTAAAATCACTCCCCTGATTCGCCTCCCGGTCCCCAAAAAGAAATTAAACAAAGACAAACATTCGACTCAGAACCGAGAAGCACACAGACATATCAAGGCTGAGTATAAAACATCCACAGAAGCCTTTTTAACCTTTTTTTTCATCTTGTATACAAAATTCACAGATATTTCACAGATTAAGTCCTTTGGAAATTGGGTCCAATGAGGTGGCAAACCATAACCCAACTTTTAGCTCACTTTAAAGTTTTTCAAATACTCTTCTGCTCAGAAATATCAACATTTGCAGCTGATACATTAAGCTAAAAAAATGTTGAAGGTAGGCGAGTGCTTCTGTGATAAATCGGGTTTTAATATATGTTTTAGTTTACTCTTAGTCGTGCTTGATCTATGACTGAACATCAACTAGGTGGAATGTTGATGCCGCTGCGCCTGAATGCAGATCCTAAAGCTGAGCAATTTAATGCGACATTAACTCAACCAGAGCCAGAGCAGACAGCACTGTAGGTGAGATTTCTTACGCATGTTTGGCCAACAATTCTCCAGTAACTTTTTGCGATGCTATCATGTCAATGTGGAAATCTCTTTTTGAATCCCCTCCATAAAATATTAAAGCAGTTTTGAAGGCAAAACGCGACCGTCAATATGCGCCTAAGAAAGTGGTCGATGAGCGTAGTCCTAGTGGAAAAATCCCCTCATGCTTGTCTGACCACAGCGGTACATGCTTAATTTGTCAAATACGGTTTCACATCAGAGCAACCTACACACAAAAAAAGAAAGGATGTTTTATTCAACGAGCTCTACTGTGACTGTTATAAAAGGACACACAGTTTTCCTCTAATCAAATATGGCACATTATCCACTCATGCTAATTTCCCCACACAAAAAGCTAATAGACTTAGCAGACTATTAGAGAAAAGGTCTAAAGGACACCAAATGCATCAAATGTAGATTAACTTGTCCTCCCCCCCCCAAAAAAGCTGCTTTTACATTTGCGTTCTCTGAACTTGTTCAGGAATAATCCTACAATGCTTCTCAGCTAAGCAGACACGTTCGCGTGCGTATTCATGTGCAAAAGTTCATCCGAAGCGATGCACTGATTCATACATTGTGGGTTTTAGTGTAGCCATCCTTTCACATCTTTTATTACAGATGTCTGCCTGCATTCAACCAGAGTCTAACTCCATGCCCTTTCTCTGAAGACCTTGCACATTACCTGCCTTACAGGAAAAGAGTCATTTTGGTTTAGTCAGTGTGTGTGACTCATTCTGACTCGCATTTGTATTTCATTTCCATCTTCTGGTCTATGCAATTTTTTTTTTTTGGAGGGAAGGAAGACAAATGTAGAAACTACTGCAATGAAACACACGGCTAAATGTGTGGATGCATTATTAATGTGAAATGTAAAGAGGAAGCTTCAAGACGTGTCATCCATCAGTCATAGAGGGTAAAAGTCAGCAATGTCAAATTAAAGAATTCGACACAATTTAATTTGGCCGCACTGGTACAGCACCGAGTCAAATTGCAGTAACAAGTTTCAAGCTGAAAAATGTCTGTTTGTTTTTTTCCGGACGCCACCCAAGTTAGTCTCCAACATAATGATTAAACATTGATGGTGTGGTGGATGGCTTTTTCACGTCTCGCTTTCCTGCGGCTCTGAGACAAACAAGAGGGATGGCGTTACTAAAGGACAATCCATCTTTGAGCAAGTCACCCTCCAGGGGTTCATGGAGAACGTGGGCCGGGATTTTTCTTTCTCTTTGTTGCCGGCTGTGTGGGACAAGGCAGCCTCACCGCAGATGCTATGACTAATATTTTAGATTGAGAAATTAAAATCTGCCATCTGCAGATTTCACACATCAGAATTTGAATCGGCTACTGTTCGTTAGATTAGCAGAAAAACATCGATATTTACAACTATACGCACTCTGACCATTGGAAATGTGGTTGTTGTTTGAGCCATAAATAATAAAATGAGAATTGCTCATACAGTGTCTTCTATCCAAGTTTAGTTGACACAAAGATGTTTAAAATCCAAAATTTACACATCAACTGACATCTTTATGTTTATCTTCTCAACACTTGATTCACTACAACATATACAACTTATATTTTGTGTCTTTAATATTGTATTTTTATTTTTTAGTATCTCAAGATACTGGAGCCAATAAAAAATAAGTTGATGAGGACCGTGAAGCGTTCATAAACACAATATGCCGTATAAAACAGTGTTAATAAATTAAACTGGGGATTGCAGGGCATCTGCTTGCAGAAATGGTGACAAACAAACGTTACAATTTCTGAGGCTAAACTGTCCCCCTTAGCTGCAATCCTGTACAGAATTTTAGAACCAATCTATTTATCGGAGTGAGCTTGATCTACCACCAGCTCTAGAAAATCATCTTGGTATAAAATCATTATATGTGCCCAAATCTATAGAGTACATTCTGAACAAATATCTCTGAGCTTTCTGAGTCTGTTATACCGTTCTTGTAATTTGTTTTTGAAAATTGCTTGCAATGTTGACGATACCTTCGTTTTGATTTCTCTTTAAAGACAATAACCTATAGTTTCTCTGACATTTTTGATTGAAAAAGAAAACAACTCACACCCCAACATTGAAATAGGATTGTGAATGCTTCACTGTAAGTTAAAGCAAATGTTTTAATAGAGTCAGAGCAGAAGAGTAGTTGAAACATCTTACACCTGAAAGTCTATTTCCTGAAAACACATTGATATACATATATATATGTTAATAAAATAGAAATGTATGAATTCAGTTGTTATTCATGAAAATACAAACAACATTTTCGGTCACTTTTTTGTGTATTTTGTAAAATGAACATGAATGGCTGCTGAGATGAAGCCATCATTCTTATCCTGAATGTTTGCTGTTTTACCTTCAGAGTCAATTTGTGTAAACTGGTCATGGCAGTAGAGACTGCAGTGAATACAGGAAATAGTCCAAATTTCCCCTGTTTGATAAAATGCTCCAAAAATATCAGCGAAAAATGAAGCGAGTAAATTATCCAGGGGTTTGATAAAAGTATCTTGTTTCTTGATAATGACTCCTTTTTTTTTTTTTACTTGAGATGATTGGAAAGCAAAAAAAGCTGAAACATCTCAATGATCATAAAATGGTGGTCTACGCTAGAAATGTGGCGCCCGGGACGGGATATTCCAGCACCGACAAAGCCACATTTGAAACATGAATTTTGTTTAGGTGTTTCCGCCTCTCATGTCTGAATTTGGAATTTCAAAGAGTTGCTTCTTCTCAACACCTTACAATAGCAAGATTTGTAGAAAAAAGAAAGTGTAAGGTAACCACTGTTTAAAAAAAAAATGAGAATGAGATCGGTACAGAGATACATGGATGTGCTTTTGCATATTTTCTGTTCACCTTGTATTTATTCACCAGAATAAATATAATGCTCAAGGTCAACTGCAAAAGTTCAACACTTCCATCCAGAAAATACTGCTTATGTGTGCCTGCATAACAGATCATTACTTCCCCTCATACCAACATCCCACTTTACCCAAGGGGGCAGGTAAGGTGGGAAGTCGGTAAAAAACAACTTTAGAAGAATGTTAACAGCAGCTAAATAAACTTCCACATGTTTAAGTTTAGCACAGAATGTCCTCAATGGCTGAATAACTAAACTTTTTTTTTTCTAAATCCAGGGTAGTGACACAAATTGCAGATTATGAAAAGGGTCAATTTGCCCAAAAATATGAGCAAGGTCCACTGATGGCTGTTACCATAAAAAAAGCACAGTACATATTTGTGAATCATCACAGCACTGTGATGTCTGAAGTATGACAAAAGGTACCATGAACTTGTATGACATATGTACATTTGTACATGCCATTAATAATCTATTGTTGTTCAGACTGAGACAACCAGACACAGGGGGAAAAAAAGATATTAATTTAAGCCTGTTTGGGCATATAAGATATTATCTGACGAGGCATGCCAACACTTCCTTACATTGACCACTGTGTACCACACAGCTACACATACACAATTATGAGGCATAAAGTGCAAGAGGACATGCCTGTCACAAGTTGGTTAATTAGGTTATCATTTATAGACAAATAGCGATTGCTTCCGAAACAGAATAAACACATTGGCAGTAATCATAAGCACCCTTTCCTACTGTGCCTCGTTCATTTTGAATGTTTGACAAAGGGTTTGGAATGTAACGTCATGCTCATATTAAACGATACTCTCCAACATTACATGTAAATATAGCCTATGTACAATTCTCCTGTACTCAGAAATATTGTTTGTACGTCATCTCCCGATTGCATTTCTTTCACTCACATGTTTTTGGTCTTTTTTGGTCGGTGGGGAGTACAACAGTTTTCAAGGGGAGATATGTAAACTCATCTGTGTTAAAAAAAACTTCAACAACAAGGGATGTTATCAGTGGCATGAGAACTCAGGACATAAAAAAGGCTCACGGAGCTAAATCCATTTCCATCCAGGTCAGAACGTCTCCTGGTGAAGTGAATCTAAGCTGCTGTTATAAGCCCTGGATACAAAGGTGACTGCTTTACACTTGACAGCCTGTGTTACCAATGTTTGAGACCCTCATTTTGAAGTAAAAAAGAAGCAGTTCTTGAGTAGCTCAGACAGGGTTATGAACTTTCTGCTGTTATGGCCAGTTAACACAAGGCCACAAAAACATTGGAGAAACCTTTGTTTATTTAGTAGCATTTGGAATACCTGGTAAAACAAGAAAAGTTAGCCATAGCTGCTATAGATGCTGAAATTGACATGACAACTTCCTATTGGTGTGAAACTAAAGGGCAACGTCACTTTTTCTGGTGACTCTGGAATTAACTTGATCATTCCTGCTTCAAAATCTAAAATACTTAGACTGCTCAAATATTAAAACGCAGGAAATTAATTAATAAAAACCTACACTATATGGGTGAAAACACTAGAAGGGTGGACTTTCAATGCTTGTTTGGGCATAAGACTAAGACAATCATCAAATTTTATCATATGGACTCGTGTCCAACTTAGACTGAGATACTCTGCACTGATTGTAGTTTCTTTAAATCAGATTGTGATTTTCAAAACCTGCATTTGACAGGGAAGACAATAGAAATCTAAGGCTACGTTCACACATAGTATCTTGGTGTTTAATTCCATTACTTTCCTAAAATGGGTTTTTATTTTACTAATTAAATGCAATCAGGTTTCTGTGTGAACAGCTGAAACCCCACAGCAATCCACATGTGCAGAAAAATGTACACATCACACAGGAGCAAACTATTGATACATTTTTAAGTTGTGGCGAAATGGGAGGCGACGGTGCTGTCACTGCATTTCTATTGATTAGCTTCACTCAGTGTCATCACTGCTTGTTTAAGTCTGGCTTCTTCCAGCACAGAATTATAATGCATGTCTTACGTCAGCGACACAGAGGTCAGACAGAACGCGACATGACATTTCTGACAGCAGACTTTGTCAGATACATATGTGGCTTAGTGGCACCAATCAGACTTTTTTGGGGGGGTGAAAAGATTCGAATTTGGCTTGTAAAAGTCAGATATGGGTTGCATTTGGGAAAAAAAATCGGATTTGGCTCTCATTTTCCATTTGAGTGAACAGTAGCCTTAGTTTTCCTGAAAAAGATTATTTCATTTTTTTCTCAAGACTTGAGATGGATGTATTGTCACACCCCTAGTATCAACTGCGGGACCGTCCTTATGAATAATGAAGAATCATTGTTATATTTACCAAAAAAAAGTTTGTTTTTTTATAATTTCACTCACTAAACCATGTAGAAGTGTTACATGGAAACGTGTTTGATGCTTCGAACAAAACCCCTACTTCTTTTTCTCATCTCTCTCCAAATTCACACAACTTACTTTGACCTGATAATTTCATGTCAGCATTTTTTTTCATTGCAACAAATGCTTGAAAGAGAGAAAGAGCACAACACTGCATTGTGCAGATTGTTCACCAATCTTTGAATTTGTCTGCCTTAAAACAGAGTCTTGATTTCATACTTTCCACATCACCTATGATTTAAAAGCTGAAATGAATGTAAACTCCGATACACAACAGGAACATTTAGGATCAAATAAGCTTAAAGCTTGAGATGAAACATGGCACTGATTAAGAAAATAGTTCATAGGATCACAAAACATGATCACTTCAAAAAGTACTAAATTACACAGTAGGCATTTGTTCCCTGTATAATAAATGAAACACAAAAACACCAAAAAAGGGAAAAAAATGCTACAATGAAGTGTTAAAAAAACTTCAAAAAAGCACTGTAATGAATGTCCAATTCCCAGGCACAGTTTCACAGTACTTGCTTGTTGTAGCACAATATCCTATACACCTAGCATGCCAAAGAAAAAAAAAAAAACAAGCCCATGGGAAAAATCTGTCCTACATTTTCCCCCTCAATAAACTTCAAATGGTTTCTCTGGCCCATGGGCTTATCAGGATAAAAAGTACCAAAACTCTATTTCCCACTCTGCTTAAATTCCGTTCCCAGTTACAACTTCTGCTGAGCAGAGACACCCTTCCAATAATCAAGGATGTCATGCAGGTCCTCGCCTTTAGCAAACTGCACCTTCTTTCGAAGAGCATTTCCAGCTGTCACGTAACAGGCCTCGTCCCGAGGCCCTTTTCGGTACGGACGAAAGCGCTCCCAGATGCGCAGCGAGCTCTCCGATGAGTACTCTGGGCTAGAAGAGTATCCAGAGTAACTGGAGTGTTGGCGGGCAGGGGAAAGCTGGGAATAGGATGCTGCGTCCCTGCGGGATCGTGTCAGGGGTTTTAGAAAAGAAACCCGCTGGGCTGGGGAGCCATGGTGGGACCCTTGGTAGTAAAGAGCTGGGACAGAGTGGCGGTGCTCCGAGCAGTGGTAGTCCTGCTGCACGTCCAGCTGCTGCTGCTGCTGCTGCTGCTGCTGTATCTGCTGCTGCTGATGGTAATGATGTGACTTCTGGCTGTCCGGATGTTGGGCACCAACACCACCACTGTCGCAACCACCACCCCCTCCTCCACAGCTCCCACTCCCTACTAAAGGCAGTCTCTCCAGCGGCTCCCCACATCCCACAGGGCTGACTCGGTCTGGGTACTGCGGCTGTTGTTGGTTACATGCATCCGGGCTTCTTGGTTCAGGAACGTCCAGACTGTACACTCGAGTTCCTCCACGTTCCCTGTCTCGACCTGTGGAGCCACAGGATGTGGTGCTGCTCTGTTTTTTGACAGCATTTGCCATAATAACAGCTGCATCTGCACTCATTTGCCGCTGAATGGGACGTGCAGCTGTGGCTGGGGGCGGGTGCCTGTATGGTGGCGAGACAACGAAGCCCCCGCCAGTAATCCCTGGTCGCTCAGAGAGAGGGGTGTTTAGTGCAGGCAGGGGTGGAGGAGGCGGTATTTTGTTGGGAGCAATGACCTGACACGCCTCTGTCCCTCCTGGGATTAGGCCACGGGTAAGGGAGGAGGTGCTGGTGGGCGGCGGGGAGGTGGGATTGTTAGACGTTGTGTGGCTAGTCGAGGTGCCTGAAGCAGCGACTGCTGCTGCATCAAGTTTAAGGGCATCAATACAGTTGTTAATAATTTGGTTAACTTTGTCCACCTCCATGGCAATGGTAGAAATTTCCGAGGCGGAGCCGTGCCCGTCGTCATCTGAATCATCGCCAAGATCAGTTCCGTCGTCATCCCTCAGGTCATCGCCCCGTCTCCCGCCATGGCCACCGTCCCCCACTCTTTCCATCCCAGCCCCTCCAGTTCTCACATCCATGTAGTTTCCCTTACTTGTAGCCATTGCTTCGGAGAAAGCCGAGGCCATCTTTTCCACTTGAGGAATAGAGGAAAGTCTTGAGGAGGTAGTGTTTGCAGAATGTAGCAGTCCAGAGCTGGAGGACGTGGACAGTTTTCCGCCATGGTGATGCTGATACTGGTGATGCTCCCTGGACTGCTCCTGAAGCTTTTGGACTGCCGACGGATCATTTGCTACTGCTGCTGCCACCTCCGGTCCGTAACGCATTTCAAGAATAGTTTTTTTCACAGAGATGGACTTTTTCTTCTCGTCATGCATTCGTTTTTTACGAAGACAGTAGTAGACAATTCCTATGACAATGAGCATGCCGAAAAGGCAGCCTACAATGGTCATGATGTAGTGAGTAGTGGTTGAGGGAGTGGGGAGCATATCGTCCCGATTTTGGCCTCGCGTGGTAAACTGGAGACAGGTGTGGTTATAACGCTGAGAGTTACGGACAGAGCACACGCAGAAGGTGTAATTATTGCTAGGTCTAAGCTTGTCGAGAGTTATTTTTTGTATCATCAGTTTCAAATTGGTGACATCAGATGCCATTGAGTAGTTGTACTGTGTAAGAATATACATTTTGCTGAACGGCCTTGGAATTTTTATAATGACAGAGGCTGACGACGAAGAGACATGTTGGAGCTTAATGCTCGGGCTCATGCTGTCGTCTGTGGATGAAGACGATGGGGTGGGTTGGTAGTAGGGCCCGACACCACCAAACATGTCCGGCCCAATCCCAGAAGGACCGTCGATATCTGGTGGCAGAGACGTCATTCCTGGAATCATCACACCATCCTTGCAGCGATGGTTCAAAATGTTTTTGGCATTGCGGCCACTGTGGCTTGAAGAAAAAGAACTCAGCAAGGGGTAGCCGTATATTTCCCTTGGTGTTTCACATTGGAGACGATCGTAAGTGTGCGTCACATTGTTGAAGGACTCGAGCCAGCGCAGGAAACCTAGAAGATCGCAACCGCAGTGGAATGGATTTGCAGCCAGTTCACATACCATCAGGCGGTTCAGAGCTGTGAATGTGACCGGGTCGATGTGGGCGAGTTTGTTGGACGACAGGTCAATGCTGCTGAGGCTGGGGCACTCCCAGAATGCATTGCTTGCAACAACTTCAATGAGGTTGTGCTGTAGGAAGAGGCACTGCATGTGACCGAGTCCTCTCATCATGCCTTCAGTGATATTCGTCAACTTGTTGTAACCCAGTTGAAGAACCTGAGAGAAAAAAATGCATATATATTATGGTAATTTTATTACTTGTGTTAAACTGCACACCTAAACTCATGGGAATAATAACCGTTTGCACCTTAGATAATACAGTTAAAGTTAAGCTCATGCTACTGAGAATTACTCATGATGCTTTTAATGTCTCTTTTATTCAAGAAACATTTATAAAGTTAATTAACAAAGTACTTCATAATCGATTTCTACATTTTCTACCTAGATTAGAATTAGTAGATTTTTCTTACAATTTTAGCAAATGTTTTATTCTCTCAGACCAAAAAGGCCTTAAAGTGCTTTTAATATACATTTTTTAATCACCTGTAAATTGGCTTGTCCTGCAAAAGCGCCGTCCTCAATATAGCTGATTTCATTCTTGGTTAAGTTGAGGTCGGTCAAGTTTGTGAAGCGGTACATGGAGCTGAAAAGCACGGCTTTCAGCTTGTTTTCGTTCAGCCTCAAGTCATGGACTGTGTTGTTGATGTGCTGGGGGATAGTCTCATAGGGAGGCTGGTTCTGACTGCATATAGCTAGCCAAACATAGCCTTTGTCTCCTTCAATGAGCCAGCAGTCCCCGTTGGCCATGTTGGGGAACCAGGAAAAGAAGAGGAGCGAAAAAAGTATAAGTGGGAGAAGAACTGAAACAGTGGAAACACGCTGCATGATGCCAACGAAAAGAAAAAAAGGTAGAGTGCAAAGGTTATAATCAGGGAAGAGACGAAGAAGGATTTGACTGTAGGATAAGAAAAACCAGGAAAACCTCCGAAAAAAATAGAAACGGGTCTGGGCTGGGTCCTGAAGAAGGAGTGAGGGATTCAGAATGCCTGTATCAGCATTATGGTGATGAGCAGGAGATCCTTGTTATGTCATAATTTCTTGAGCTACAATTTGAAGGGAAGCAACTTGTCTTCATGCTCTTACTGAAGACTGCGTAACTCAGTGGCGTGGGACCTCGGAGTGATCTACAGAGGAAAACATAACACAAGAAATGTATTAATATATATGTGCACTATGAATTTTTGTGCAAGTCAATTTCTATATTTATTTATTGTGAAAAAAGAACAAATACATTTTTGTGGGATGAAAACGATTAAACTCCACCACATTCGATTTTGCGACGCCACATAATACAGTTTAAATGCACAATTTTATTTTATAAGCAAAACCTTCTCTTAGCCCTTTTTGCTGCCACATTTTCATCCTTATTTGGTCCTTGACACCAACACATTCACATCAAATCTTTGCTGATAAGTACAATGGAATCTAAGCTAGTGCCAATATTTCATCAGCACAGAGAGAACATTTGTCAGAAACAATGCGGACTATTAATCACCAAAATGCTTGACAGAGCATCTTAGATATTTCTTCCTATAACACTATCCTGCCAAAAACCTAAGCTCCAAAACCCATCTGCATGTTGCTTGAATAGCAACCTTGCATTTACATATAGGGAAGATTAGTTGCCTGTTGCGTCATAGCAGACATTGTCTTCTCGCTTGCTACTAACACACAATATGCACAAATATGTAAATTAAAATGAGCATATGTTCTCTGGGAAATGCTTGCGTGACTATATGGACATACTCAATTATACTGTATGTATGTTGTTGAATAACAGCATGTGGGAATGCACAAAAGCAAATCTATAGGCAATGATAAACAGTAGAATATTAAGTCTGCATCTCCTCATGTGCACCAGAAAAAGGTCAAAAGTCTGCTTGTACTCCAAATTCACATTTCTTTCCAATTCCAGTGCAAAGAACTGAACTCATTACTGGCTATTCTGGTCCAGGGTCTCCAGAGACGCAAGCAAAGAAATCAAGTTCATCATCATTTTCAGACTGCTTAGTACTGCTGAAAACGGCAAACATGAATCTATTGCAAAAATAAAGACTATCCTGCAAACAGGAGCCTGTTTGTAAAGGAGGATATTATGATCAGATTAAAAGTGGTTAAGCATTTTAACATTTAAGAAATTTAAACTACTGGCCTCTTTCACAGATTACAAAATAAATCTTAACTCAAGGATATTCTTAAAAATGTGAATGATTTGAAAAGTAGCTCCAAAAAACTGTAGTAGTATGTAGATTTTTTTCCTACTATAAGGTTAAAGGGTTACGGATAATTATTTCACGTTGGTTTTGAAGTGAAAAAAAAATCCATGGGCTTTTCCATCTATCCTAAACCATAATAACTGATTACATTAGCTGAATAAAGAATTTATCCAAATATTTGCAACTTTCCATTTTTTCAAATTAATATTTTCATGATAGGAGCAACTTATTCTGCAGTTTGTAAGCAGATTTTTGTGTAAATTATTTCGAATATCTGAATATGCTATTTGTATAAGTAGAGCCATTTCATTTAATATTAACATTTATTTCAGGATTTATTTGTGCATTTATTTCATTTTTTATGTGTTTCATTAATTCATAATGGTGTAATATTTTGTGACAGTTTTATTTCAAAAGTAGCGTAAAATGAAATCAGAGTTAAAAGTAAAAGTCCTTGAAAAACATAACCTTAAAAGTGAGACTCAAAAAACACAGTTATTAATCTTCATAAATTAATAAATCAATCACAGTTTTGATTTTGTCAATCAAAACTGTGATTGACAAAATAGCCTTCCTATATAAAAATTGATATATTGCTGATATTTTATTTTTTGCTTTTATTTCATGGGGATATTTATTTATTTGCTGGAGTATTTATGACATAATTTTTGATAATAGTATTTGCTTATTTAGTTTTGAATAAACATCTTTTCATATTTGTACTCAGGATGAATAATACATTTCACTCTCTGCTGGAGTAGAGAAACAGAGTATCACAAACCCAAAACAAATTTCAGCAGCGCCCTCTCTTGAAATGGATTGTGTTGCTCTCTTCTCTGAGGCTTATCCCCTCCACATGAGACATGATCTCATTTGGTGCTCTACATAGCAAAACCCAAAGGGTTCAGATGGGGGACATAAGATACACCGTATGTCTGAACAAACCCATGTTTAGAGATGTGATTACATAATTAGAAATATGGGACAAGAAGTAACACTTCTCGGGGTAAAGCATTTTCATCGCATGGACACGTTTGTCAAAACATTTAAAAATGTTTTTACATATTATTATTACCTAAATTATATTTTTTTTTTAAAAACAAATAAAAGTAGCGTATCCAATGTGACTTTTCGTTTGTGTTTTAGTTTTAATACCAATTAATCATTTAGGCAGAATGTCTAATTTGTGTGACGTTTGCTAAACCACAAAATTCTGTAATTATTGGAGCTTAATGTATTGTTAAATATTGCCTTTAGCTTTCTTTTCTCACCGTACCACAAAAGAGGTGTGTTGTTCCTCTTCAATAGAAATTGTAAATGTATTTCAGAAAATGTGAACAAACTGCAGTGTGTTGTTCAGGTGTTCCTTTTTCTCATGTTGAAGTTGAAACAATCTATGTGTAGTTGGAATAAAACATGTTCCTATTTAGACCAAAGATCTTAAATCAAAGCAAGTTTCCTTTGCCGTCTTTGCTAATCTTTTTTTTGTTTTGGGGACTCTGGATGTTACGAAAGCAACCATCACATCACCTGCGTCCTGATGCAGATAAACATCTGGGTCGCTCAGCGTACAAGCTCCAGTTACTCTTTACAGTTGCCATGGAAACAAATATGATTGACACTGTCAATTTACTCTCGCGCTAAGAGAATAGGATGTTGTTGACATTTGCATCAAATCAGCATGTCTCTTCCACTCCATTACCCACAATGATAAAACTCTCCTCCATGAATTCTAATAGCCTCCAATAAGCCTCGGCTGTGGCAGGTGGTGGAATTGGAAGGGGGTCCGTATCGCCGCTACACTATCACCAACATGACTCCTGGAGCCAGGCCACTGTCAGCCTAAATGTAAATTCACTGGCTGCTGCCCGTCGCGCCTCCAGTTGCATATGATGCTGTCGCTGCGAATCGCATCGCCTGTGAGTTAAACGCTCTGTACGAAATGAGGTGCTAAAACAAGAGACGCACATTTGTATATGTGGGGAATGCAGGGAGATTGGATAGTGTGTCTTGCATTTGTTTAGTGTTCACACAATCTGTGTGTGGTTAGTGGCTGAATGATCAAACAGAAGCCTGTTGTACAATAAATGCATTGGCAGTTTCCCATTAAATATTTTTACTTGCGGTCCGTACCGGTACGAAATAGGCACAACATATGAGCTCCAAATGTGATTGGTTACTTTAAAACATCCATCTTGTTTGCTTGTGCAGGTTTAATATAGGACAACACTCGAGTCTGTAGCAGCACCGAGCTGGAGCAGAAACAAAACACCCACCTGGATCCCAAAAGGAAGTTCAATGTGGGTATTGAACAGATGCAACATGTGGACAAAACATTCATGGAAGCACATCTCAGGGCATCAGATGAGGCCTTATTTCAGATGCAAATAAACCATCTGATCTTGTAAAGGCAGCCCGGTTTCTCTGTGCATTCAAATAGATTTAAAGCAAAACAGGTAAAACACCATCTGATTTTAAATAGCAAGGCAGAAATATATGTAGTCAGCTTGCTGTGTGATGTTAAAATGTATGGCCAAATACAGATCTAAAACAGCATGAACTTAACCACGGTGGGATCCTCTGGACTTTATGAAACACAATTCAAGTACAGGCCATTACCCATTTTTATCACAAATACCATTTATTTCCACACCATGACTTTCCTGGAGCATTATTTTCAGCCAGCTGACAGGCAGTGCTCAGTAATAAACATCTGAGTGTAACTATGCATATAATATGGAATTATCGGTAACACTTTATTTGAAGGGATGTGCATAAGACTGACATGACACTGTGATAAACATGACATAACAAATGTCATGAACATAAAGAAGTCTTTATGAATGTTTATGACAGTTGTCGTGAAGTGTCATTCGGTAAATGATGACACTTTTAATGCAAAGTTGCTCTAAAAGTTGCATTAAAACTGTTATGTCATGTTTATGACCGTGTCATGTCAGTCTTATGCACACCCCTTCAAATAAAGTGTTATCGAATTATTTTATCACTACAGGACAGAGTGAATATAGAATTTTGCTAAGGTTATAAAAATTCTATATTTTCTAGTTAAACCATGTTTCCCCATGAAATCAGTCTCAGAAAACATCATCCAAGGATCCATCTCTGCCTGATCACCTGATCTGGAGTATTTAGTACCTCAGATTAAGAGTGGATATGAGGGTGATATGACATGACTGTGTTCGATAACCTGAGTCTTTGTCTGAGACTCTTATTAAAATAAGAAAGTGAATATTTTTTGTGTGTTTGCTTGTGTTGAGAAAGTCCTCAAATAAATATACAAAAGCATAGGCAGTCTGCTATAACAACTGTTGTTAAAAACAAAACAAAACAAATAAAATAACCCACTGGTCCTACACCTGACCAGCTAATAAAATTTCTTGGTAAGTATTTTTAAATAAGGTTAGACGGTCTCACAGGATAAAATGCCAATTACATATGTGTTTAGGTTGTAGCTGTTAGTGATCCACACCAGCACTCTGTGATTATTTTGGCAGGTGCTGGGAATGTATCTGTCAGCAGCATATTTTCCTACTAGAGCTCTCTAATTGACTGTAGGAGCATGTGTCTGTACAAACTGTGATTACTCCATCAAAACAGCTTTGGAGAGACCACAAAACGGCAAAAGCTGCCTAGCAAATAAACAAAATAGTGACTGATTTGCAATGAAATTAGATTTTCCATTCAGCGTGTTTTTTCCGTCATGTTTACAATGTTTTGCTTGATGTTGTTTTGTTTTTTTTTAGAGAGCAAAGTAAATGGCTTTGCATTTTGTCCCCATTTTCATCATGACACACATTCATCGCACCGTGAGTCAGAAAGGTCTGTGACGTCAAGGATTCATCTTAAGTGGCTACATTCTTAGGTATTTGAATTGATTTCTAGAAATGCTTAAAAGAGAAAGAAAGAAAAAAACGGAAAGAGAATGCAAAGGTAAACCACGTCTTAATAAAAAACATCTAAGAAGTATTGAACGCTCGATGTCCCCAAAGCGACACACTTGTGCAGAAGAACATTGACGTCACACAGCAGCGCTCGTGTTTACGGAAGTGATAAAGGATGGAGCCATTTATGGATCGCTTTTAAAGTTTATTCAGCAATGCAAGCCAACAGTATTGACACGCAACCATATGAAGCTCATATGGAATTGTTCAAAGCAGCAGAAGGTTTTCTGAATGCTTCCCAGATTTTTGCCTCAAAACAGTTTTCTTTCAGAGGTCTACAGACAATCATTTAGACTTCATGCTTGGTGATTGCCATGAACTGTCGTCTGTGGGACCTTATAGAGCCAATAAAGTCCAATCAACTGAGGATGATCAGAGGAAATGACCCCATTTTGAGTTTCAATGGCAAAGGTTGTGAATATGTATAAAAATGTAATTTACTGGTTTTCTGATTTTAATAAATTAACAAAACACTTTAAAAAATGAGGCACCCTTGTTTAGAATCTTGAGGAAAGAGATTCATTTAATGCAATTTTGAGTTAAGGCTGTAGCTTAACATTTAGAAAAAGTGAAGGAATTCAAATACATCCAGGTTGAACTGTAAATTGCCTTTTGTGTGATCATCATCTATCTGATGCATTTTAAGGAAACTTTTCCCAGGAAGTGTGAGAGGACGCATCTTTGACAATAAGCCCAAACATCTCACTTAAAAATTATTTCAGCCAAGTGATATTTGACCAAAGTTTCATCAGAAATGGTCAAATTAATGGACAAGTTAATGGATTTCCAGAAGTAGGAATCACACAAAAGACACAAATATATGCCAAGTGATGTTAGATGTAATACACATTTGAAATGGACATTCAGAAATCAAAAGACTAAGATCTACATTAATGTGTGTGTTTTCTATGTGGCCTAATAAATCTGTATTCTGCCTGAGACTCTTCCAGCAACCACAAAGACAACGATCCCTTTTCACTCCCGCACTCTTAGTGCTTTCTCTTTTATCTGTATCTTTTAGCATCACAAGATCTTTGTACTCTCCCCAACTTTCCCTCTCTGCCATTGCTTTTTATCTCGCAGCTTCTTTAATCCCCTCAAGCCTTGAAATTTGTTCCTGTCTCCCACTATTCCTCAGTTTGTCTCTTTCTCACCTCTCTCGCAGTCTTTCCATCGGTTTCGCACAGTTGTTGTTGCACTTCCCTGCTGTCCGGGGCCCATTCCCAGGAGAGAAGTCGGTGTAGTGTTGAGAGGTTTAGGCTGTGAGCAAAACATTTCCTCTCCACTTCACACAGGACATAAGGACGAGACAAACACAAGCAGAGCAGGACGAGGCTCCTCTGAGAGTTTAACCTCCTGTAGGTCTGAGAGGAACAGATGATATCGCAGTGGTCATGAGAGAAACTGCTAAAAGCATTTCTACTCTTTTGTTCAGAAGTATTGGGTGTGTGCTACTTGTGTCACTACCGGCGGGACTTGAAGATACATACATCCCTTGTTCGGATTCTTCACTTTTATGGGTTTTGAAAATCAGATATATTACACTGTACTAAAATACAGGACTTATCTAAACTGTACATGTATTTTGCACAATGTTTATTTAATCTGATAACTTTTTAAATTCCAAATACTCTAAGTATTTGATTTTTACAAAATATTGTAATCACTTTTTCTTAGAGATATTATATATCAATTATCAGTTATCTTAAAAAATATTACTTGAACTCTTTCACTGTGTATATCTTTCTAAAATGCTTAAACGCTGCTAACTTGACCAAGATAAATCGTTTCTCAGGATCTGTCAATGTCTTCACCATGTGGCTCTGCCATCATGTCTGTCAAGCAGGAAGCTGCTTTCCCTCAATGACTTTTGAAACAACTAAAAAACAGAAAATGCACATTAAGCTCCTAAGTGTTACCATTGATTTTTATTCCATAAGATAGAAAGAGTTTCAGTTGTTCCAGATGGCTTTTAACAGTGTTTAGGACTGCGTTTCTTCTCATTTCTGACTTATAATATACTCAATACACACGGTATGTGCATGGTTGCACATTATGAACAATTAATATTTTTATTTCCTATTTGTGACAGTATCTTGATGAAGCTGACAACGATACAATTCAGCTTTTTGAAAGTTATCAAAACGTTGCATGTCATCATGTTTGGGCACGTAAACAAGGAGCTAAAGCAGAAGTTCAAGCTGGAAGACTCCGCCCCCACCGTTCACCCAGCGACGTCATGCTCATCTCCGACCTCAGCGCTGGATCTCACCCGGCGCATCCAATCAGCAATCAGGCTCTGCATAAAGGATCCACACCCAAGCTGCCAGCCGCTTCCCAGCTGCGTTCAACCCACCACCTCCCCTTCTCCACCCACATCCTTCGGCTCTAGGATAGCCCCCTTTCCTGACCTCCACCACCAGTGTCGGACCCTGGGGGAGTATATCCCTAATCAGTTATCGGGATGTTCATCGAGTTCACATCAAATCTCAGCTCAAATTAACTGCCGGGGTCCAAGCGCCAAAGGACTGTAGTTCATTCTTGTCATTAAATCTTTTAATTGTTCTCCTTTTGTCCGTCTGAGTCTTTCCAGATTGAAATACTTTCAGGACAGGAAACAGTCTAAGGAATGACGTCCAACTAAACCGTATTTATGTCTGATTTGGTGACTGTCATTCTTTGCAGTCCTAATAGCTTGTATTAGCAATAGAAGCTTGGAACCACTAATTTAATATTTGAAGAATCTGAGCCCTGTAAAGCAATGATTTCCTGCACGGCTGATTTAATCAGACTGAACCTGATTCAACTGGAAGTAAAAAAAAGCTCTTCGTTTCTGCATACAGAAACTAGGTTGAGGTCCAGCTAATTTACATTCATCAGCATGTCCTATTTTTGTCAAAAGTGCAGCAGTTCATTTACTAAAGTATTTACAAAATGTTATAAAGAAATATATTTTAGCCTTCCAACATGAACTGAAGTTCAGTTTCCTAAACGGGGCACAAAAAGGTAAAGTTTCCACAAATTTGCATGTCCCTTTTTGAGCAGATGTAGCACAAAAAAAAGCCAAAATATGCATTTTCATGATCTGTCTCTTGATCCCTGTGTTTCTAGGTCTTGACAGCTATGTGGTGCTCAAGTAGGTCAGAAAAATGTTGCAAGATATAAATAAAATAGGAAGATCTGACAGGGAGAAAAGAGCACAAAGAGAGGCCAGTGGAAAAGACGGCGAAGGCAGACATGATGAGAGACCACATTTGATCTGTATATTCTCTGCAAACTTTTGTGGCTGTGAGTAGCCGAGGAAAAGTCACACATGCTGCAACATAAACTACTGTGGATGTACAAAATTGTTAAAAAAGACGAAGCCAGTAAAGATCCTCAAAAATTATGCCGGGATTAAAAATCTGAAGTAGAGCTGAGGACAGATCTTCAAGCTACATCTGAGGTCTGACGTGAAATTCATATTTTAGAGATCTACGCTTCTCTGTTTTTTGTCTTTCTTCCATTTTTAATTTCTTTCTGACCTTCCCTCTGTGTGTGTGTCTATATTTATTTCCCTGTGCGTAATGCTTAGACCACAGTTATCTGTAGCTGCTCACCCATGACATCATATCCATTTCTTGAATGTCTTGGAGGAAGAAGTGATGCAGTGGACCGTTAAGGCCGACCCAGAGGTCTGGGGCTAAATGGAGCAGAGAGCACCTCAGCAGGCCCCAAGCTGCCCACTATATAACCGCTACTAACGCAGCAGCGCAGGATGACCTGCAGGAAGACCCCGAGACATCTTCCTGTGGTGGGCCATGGGCCTGCAAGCTACAAGTATTTGTAGTAGTTCCAGTGGAAAAATCTAAGATATATGCCACAGAGATACCAACTCAAAACTCAGGTAAAAGCCAAACGTGTGCATGTTCTAACTAAAGCACAAATGTGGCAGTCATGTGGGAAGAAGAAGAATGTTTCCTTGTTAAGACTTAGAGTAGAGCAACTGTGACAAAAGGGACATTTTTGAAGAAAGTATGGATGTGGGGGGATGCAGGGTAAGTTGAGGGATTAAGTCCAATTGTCAATTGAGTAATTAAAGAAACTAAAAGTTTCTTGCTGGTTCTCAAAAGGTGTTTTTTTTCTATATTATGTTGACTTTATTCCTTCGAACCCAAAACTGAAGCCAGCAAAAACATTCCTATGAAATCTCACCTGACATCTGTCCAATCGTTTTCCAAGATATATCTGACTCCATACTGCTCATAGAGTCTCCAGTAAAGTAACTTATTATTTGGATCCATTACACTTTGCTGAAGTGGCAGGCTAATGCTAATATGTCCACTCACTGTTTTGAAATAACCTCTTTCAAACTCAGCTCATGAAATATTTCAATGTGGTTTTACACAAAACTTACAGAAAAGGTTTTTCTCCTGATGCATAAAATTTATACTTTTCTTTGATTATCATAAAACTGAGTTGTTAATGCTTCGGCTGCTCTCTGTGCAGTCCTGTTTCCAGCATCACACGACCAAGACAGACAGGGAGCTAAAACAGAGTTTGCAGTCCCTCTTTCAACATGAATGTACAGAGCAAATTTTAATATAAAGAAGTAATAACAGGAAAGAGGAGTTAAATTTCTACAAAAATAACTGGAAAATTAATGATATGGTTTTCCTCAATAGGTCACATGTTATGAATTACTTTTTAAATTAACAAAATAAACAAACAAAAAAGATCTGTTGGTCATAAGTAAAGTGGCTTTAATTTATTTGAATGTCATGTGTGATGTTCAAAAGTAACTAAATTCCAAGCACTTTGAGAGGAAGGGTAATTTCAAAATTGCAAGAGCTGATCAGGGATTTTAATCTCCATGAAGGACACGTTCCCCTCACTACCAGGCAAAATCCATTTTTAAAATGCCTTCTTATTTTTTTGGTAAAATGAAGCCTTGCTGCTGGATTTGAAAGAAAACTAAATGACTGAATGTAAAAACTTGTCTTCTGTAAATTATTCTGTGATTGTGCCACATTGTTTTTAAAAAGAGAAACACAGCTGTTTACCATGAATTTGTTAAATACAAACATTCAGAATATAAATAGCAAAATACATGGGAATTCAATGTCGCATTGTTTTCCTTCCTGACATCTTAAGGAATAAATGTGAACATTCAGAAAAGACATATCTGAATGTACCATTAACAATCAGGTGGCTAGAAAAACCTGATTGAAACCAATATGCATGGTACTGACAAAGCTGAAAACCCAAAAACTTCTCACCGCCAGGCAACAAACAATTGAATTCAGGTGTTTCAATCACTTCCATGACCACAGGACAAAATCAACCCCCTAGGTATACAGACTTTTACTACAAGTGTTTACTAAAAAGTATGTCACTCTCAAGAGCCTAGTGAAGTCCGGAAAGATGATGTCCAGCCTTGACATTTCCTCCCTACTCAACATTCACAATCAACTGTTAGTGGTATTGTAGCAAAGCAAAAGCGAGTGGCAATGACAGCAGCTCAGCTATGAAGTGGTTGGCCATGTTAAATGACAGTGCGAGGTCGGTCTGTTAAATACAGACATTCATAATGTAAATTGCAAAATACATGCAAATGTATGTATGTATCACCAGAAGTAACCAGAAGTCTCTCTGTCTGACAATGCAATCGAGAAATGTAGGCGACTGTGCTGTGTTACATGTGAAACTCGTATGTTACATGTAACAAGTGTATATTATGGTGTGGGTTTTTATGAGTTGGGCTTGGCTCATTATTTTCTTTGAAAGTAACTCTCAGTGCTGCAGCATACCAAGACACTGCAGAGAAATCTGCCATTTTTAGACAATGAAAACAGTTTGCATGAGAGAGTTTGGTGATAAATAACTTGACTAGGATGTACTGAGCCCTGACTTCAACCTAAAAGAGCACATTTGTCATAAAATAGAGCGAAGACTGGCAGCCAGGTCTTTCTTGTTCAACATCACTGCTTGACCTCACAAATGGGCTTCTAGAAAAATAACCATATGCCCCAATAACACACTTTCAAACCACGTGGAAAGCACTTCCAGAGGAGTTAAAGATGTAGATCTGTAAAAGCTGAGCAAACACTTTTTTAATAAGTTTGTATTAATATTGGAATGACTTTACCATGTATGTGTCTCAAAACAAGTGCCTATTTTAGCAATGCAAGGCATAAATTGGCAGTTAATTGTACTTTAGTGCAAACCTAATGATTCTACAAAATAAAGTTTTATTTACAGATATTTTCAATTAATTAGAGTATTTTTGTATCAGTCATCTAATTCACTAAGTGAAACACATTACATTGATTAGCACACAGACTGTTTTCAAAACTCTGTTTCAATTTATCTTGATGATTTTACACTTACAGCTAATGAAAACGTAAAACTAAAAGGATTAGACTTTTGCATCTGACCAATAAAATCATTTTTAATATATAAATGTGGACATAATGAAATATATTCTTCAGACTATATTTAAAAGGTGATTTTAAGCTTGCAATTGAGCATCTTTCTTTTATTCTAATTTATTGAATTTGACTCAATGAAAGAAAACTAAAGAAAACGTATTTGCTATTCAATGCTATAGTAAATGACAAGTATAAGACCAGAGTTTATACTACTTTTGCTACTATAACCGCAACTTTTTAATTACACAGCCCTCACATTTGCACAAGTGCTGCTAAAGCAACAATTATTTATTGGTTGAGATACAGCAGACTCTCAAACAGGAGCACAATAAACCAACGATGCACAAAATAATGGTGTAATTTAGATAGATGAGCAAAGAGATACTATAGGAGGGGGAGTGAAAGCACAGGACACATATGGCAAGAGTAAACTTTTATAGATGTAGTCTTGGGAATCAATGTCCATCTGGTACATTTATTATACCTATATATATATATATATATATATATATATATATATATATATATATCACAAAACAAACTTTTTGTTT
>CAEGAF010034832.1:0-31093 GCA_903067075.1 Micropoecilia bifurca | reverse complement strand
ATATATAAAATATATACAGGGGTGAAAGTAGTTTTAAATTCTTAGGGGTAAAAAAAACAATATATAGCCCTATAACCCTAACCATAAAATATATATATAAAAGCTGGTAGCTCTTGAATTGCTACAAAATAAAGCTGTTCCCTCAGCCCACTGGCTGTAATGTTGACACCTTGAAATGCCATGAGACCTAAATTATGGACATCATGGCATGGATGCATCCCAGTTTTCCATGCCTGGCATAGAATAATTCATTTTATATTTTAAACTGGTTCTATTGATCCTGTGTCCAGACAGAGGGATAATCAGTAGCCCAGCATCATGACCTGTTTGTCCTGAAGATCCTGCAGCTTCCACTTCTCTTCCCAACATGGCGCCTCCTCACCCTGACTCTCATACTGACAGGAGGAACCATAAAGCTCTGTTAGGTTAAAGCTAATCTTCTGAAGTTAGGATATTCCTCCCAACAGGTTCCAAAAGAATCACCTCAAACCAGATGTTGGACTGGATTTTATTTCACTGTCATTTGTGAATGTTAGAGCCTCCTTTTCAACAGTGGAGCTATAAAGATTGAAAAAGGTTATTTTGGAGAAAGTCTCATCAACATCAAGTTTCCTCTAAATAAGAGGCAAAAAACAAAATTGTTTTATAAAGGAAAAGCCTCTCAGACTCTGAGCCCGACAGCACCAAACTATTTTTTTATATTAGACAATTTAATTTCACATAATTATCACGGCAGAAGCCATTTGTTTGTTAAATACATATTTACCATGTTTGATGTTGAGGTAAGTAGTAAAGGTTTGTACAGCGGCTGTGATGCGCCAATACAAGGTAAACAAAGGTAAAATAACTGAAAAGTTGATCAACTCTAAACCACTCGCACCTTGAAAATATCAAGGTTTTCAGGCTTGATATTTATTTTGCGATCATTAATAAGTCTTCCTGAACACAGCGATGGTTGATTAGTTAAATTTAAACTCCTGCTCTGCTGGTTTGGTAATGGAACCGAAACGCACAGAATTGCGCAACAACTTGTTGAAACAATAATCACTGAGATTATTATTGTTGATGGATCATTAATTTGAACACATTTTGTTGATTTTTTGTTGTTGTTCTTTAATAAAGTTATGAAGGTTTTAAGCCAATCAGAGGAGGACATGCTGGTCTCAACGCCCTGGCGCCGTTCAGTTCGTCACCTAATGCCCAGATCGACTCAAAACCCTCAGCGATCGAAGAATTGGAGCCCTGCTCTATAGCACGAACAGTTCAGAAACAATATGAAATGGGAAAAAAAGTTATTTAATAACTGGTTAAGTCGTGTTTTAGATTGTTCTTGAAAAACTAATCAGTCACGGCTGATTAGTGGGTGAACTCACGGCTGCACAGTGAATCCATTGATTTTTTACAGCAGACAGCCGCTCACATCTCTTGCTGGTACTGCATACCCCCGCTAAATCTTTTAGGGGTACGCAGAACCCTGCCGTATCTCCTTACTTTCACCCCTGCACATAACACAAAACCACTACTACAGGATTACCTGTTATGGTAAAGACAAACTAAATTGTGTTACAAAATGGAATGGAAGTAGCATTAGTGAATATGTAAGGATATGTTGCCATTCGTATAGAATTGTAAGACAGTTCAATTAATAAGTAACAGAAGTTGGTTTTTCACCTGAATAACTGCATTTCAGTCCTGTATAATTGCACTGTAAATAATTGCTTTGATTATATATTACTTAAAAAAATTATATAAACTGAATTGACTTGCCATGTAAGATGTCCTGATCTTTTATTTGTTGTAAAATGACACTATATAAATTAGCGGAAATTACTATTATTATTTAAAAAATGTTAAATTATAAAAATACAAAAGCTATCACAATTGTCTTATGTGTTTGTGAGATACAGCTGTGGTGCTGGAAAAATATACCACACTTTATTTACTTAACTGCTTTTATTTCCACAGACGTTTTAAGGAACAAATTAGAAACCCAATATATCAAAAATTTTAAATCGATTTGAGCATTAATTTTAAATCTGTTTGAGCATTAATGTAAAATTAAAAGCATGTAATCAAACTTTTAAAAAAAAAAAAAAGTTAAAATGCAAGTTTGTAATTATTAACAGATTCTGGAAGTGTTTATGTGTCTCCTCTGTTCTCAGTGAAGATGATGGGCTCCTCTCGCCATCCTCAACAAAACTGTATATATAGGCTCCTAGTTCCTATAGGCCTATATACAGACTTTATTTAAGATCCAAAGAAAATTGACCATTAATGTGCTCTTTTTTCCTCCTTGTTTCTTTCTTTCTTTAATTCTTTGTTTGTTTCTTAGAAGTTAACTATAAAGCTAGCTGGTGCGCGGACATGTTTTATAAGTCAGTAGTAATGAGGTGCTCTTGTTTTACTTGATATTCTTGTTCGTGAAGGACGGAAGAAAAAAAAATACAATACATACCATTCCCCTCTCAAGAAGAACGTCTTTTTCCGTGGCGGGAATGGGATCTTGGTCCAATCACGGAAGAAGATCTCCGATTGGTTCGTGGTCACGTGGCTTCCCGCTGCTGATTGGTCCAAAACTCCTGTCCATGCCAAAGGTCTCCGCCTTCCCTACAAATCCATCTTTAGCGCGAAGTTGAGTTTTTCGCGGTTCTATCCGGCAAACCTGAGGGGTCCTGCACCTGCCTGCACACTGTGACACCGAGAAGAGGCTCTGCTTGTGTCTGCCGCTAACAAGGAGACGGGAAACATTACCTTTCATCATGATGTTCGTGATCAAAAGAGGTGAGTTTGGTTAGCTGAACAGTGTGAGCTGCTCGACCTCTGGTAGCTTTGCTGCTTCAGCCATCAGCTGTTTATAAGATTAAGGAACGATAGCGACTCTAATGTTGGCTCTGCATCTATTTAATAAGGAGGTTTGGCAGTAACAGTTAAACTTTCAGGCTGTGGGAGGGATTTTGATTTGTCCGAGCTAGCTAGGTAGCACGCTAACTTAACAGTAAACTTTAGTATGGAAGGCAAAAAAGTTGACAATGTTTTACATTTACTCAACAAGCGCACTTTGATAAGTAGTTTGAGCTCTGTTGGTTTTGTTTACATAGCCAGAAATGAGCCTTTGTTTCAAATGGCGCCAAAAATGAAGGTTAATTATCCGTTTTAGTCAGATTGGGGCGCAGCTGGTAACGCTGTTGCCTTGCAGCAAAAAGGTCCTGGGTTTGATTCCCGGCATGCGCCTGTGTTTAGACGGAAACAGGCGGATTTAGAAAGCTTTAAAGTCTATGATAGAGAGATTGTCTAGTTCTATGATAGAATTAGTTATTTTCCTATGGTAACATTTAAATGATTGATAATATCTTCCTTGCTGTGTTAATTTGGGCTTTGATAGATAAACTGGGTGTAGCAGATTTATGATGGCCAGGAGAATAAATGCACTTTAAGTTTAATAGTTAAATGGCAGAAGTATCTAGTTCAGGTTATGTGCAAATTTAATTTATAGTTACTAATTTAGTCCCAGTGACAGATCCCATTGTAGACCAAACAAATTACAGGAATCTGGTTGAGTCCAGGCATGTAAACAGATTCAGGTCCAGTTACTCTGTCCAGTTTTATCTAAATTTGCCTAAATTATTCCGGTTTCTAAAAACAAAACCAATCCAAGCCCAGCTAAAAATCAGTGGGTTCACTGTGCAGCCCTGAGTTCACCCATTAATCAGCCGTGACTGATTAGTTTTTCAAGAACAATCTAAAACACGACTTAATCAGTTAATGATGAAGTCTTTTTTTCTCATTTCATATTGTTTCCTGGACAGTGGCTCTCACACTCACTAGTCCTCTGCCTCCTTCCTTACGGCTTGTGTATAGTTTCAGGGTGCTGGATTTGGGGTGGAAACCTCCATGCATGGTTAGTAGTATTAACATCCGTGGCCTTTATCTCTTCCATTGGCCAGCTAATTATTCCTGCAGGGTATCTGATTACCACTGGGAAACAACCAGTATAGGGCAACAGTGGAGAGGAATCATTCCTCTATAACAGGAAGTTACTGTCAACATTGACGGTTGATATGATGATCAATTAATTAAAATTGGTGTTCAGTGACACGTCTTCTTTGCACAGCGTATGAATCCAGAATCTCAACAATGTTTTCTTTTTATTTTTGAAGAAAAGCTCCATTTGGCAGAATTTGGTTCTTGATTTAACAGAAAACCATCCTGGTTCTTGGGTATTTTTTTTCTTCCCAGATGGGCGCCAGGAGCGCGTCATGTTCGATAAAATCACCTCCCGCATCCAGAAGCTTTGCTACGGCCTGAACCCGGACTTTGTGGATCCAGCTCAGATCACCATGAAGGTTATCCAGGGCTTGTACAGCGGCGTCACCACCGTGGAGCTAGACACGCTAGCGGCGGAGATCGCGGCCACCCTGACGACCAAACACCCCGACTACGCCATCCTGGCCGCAAGGATTGCCGTCTCCAACCTGCACAAGGAGACCAAGAAGGTGTTCAGCGAGGTGATGGAAGACCTGTTTGCCTACGTCAACCCTCTGAACAAACGCCACTCTCCCATGATCTCCAAGGAGACGCTCGACATCGTCATGGAAAACAAGGACCGCCTCAATTCCTCCATCATTTACGACAGAGATTTCTCCTACAACTTCTTTGGCTTCAAGACTCTGGAGCGCTCCTACCTGCTGAAGATCAACGGGAAAGTGGCCGAGCGGCCGCAGCACATGCTCATGAGGGTGTCGGTTGGGATCCACGGGCAAGACATCGACGCCGCCATCGAGACCTACAACCTCCTGTCGGAGAAGTGGTTCACCCACGCCTCTCCGACCCTCTTCAACGCCGGAACCAACCGGCCACAGCTGTCCAGCTGCTTCCTACTCGCCATGAAAGACGACAGCATCGAAGGAATCTACGACACCCTGAAGCAGTGCGCGCTCATTTCCAAGTCCGCTGGCGGGATCGGCGTGGCGGTGAGCTGCATCCGATCGACGGGAAGCTACATCGCCGGCACCAACGGCAACTCCAACGGATTGGTCCCGATGCTGAGAGTTTACAACAACACGGCTCGCTACGTCGACCAGGGCGGCAACAAGAGACCCGGGGCCTTCGCCATGTACCTGGAGCCGTGGCACTTTGACGTGTTCGACTTCCTGGAGCTGAAGAAGAACACAGGAAAGGAGGAGCAGAGAGCCAGAGACCTTTTCTATGCCTTGTGGATCCCTGACCTGTTCATGAGGAGAGTGGAGAGCAACCAGGACTGGTCCTTGATGTGTCCCAGCGAGTGTCCCGGGTTGGACGAGTGCTGGGGAGAGGAGTTTGAGAAGCTCTACACCAGATATGAGAAGGAAGGGAGGGTGAAGAGGGTGGTGAAGGCGCAGCAGCTCTGGTACGCCATCATCGAGTCCCAGACCGAAACCGGGACGCCCTACATGCTCTACAAGGATGCTTGCAACAGGAAGAGCAACCAGCAGAACCTGGGCACCATCAAATGCAGCAACCTCTGCACGGAGGTGGTGGAGTACACCAGCAAGGACGAGGTGGCCGTCTGTAACCTGGCCTCCATCGCCCTCAACATGTACGTCACGCCAGAGCGGACTTTCGACTTCAAGAAGCTGGCCTCCGTCACCAAGGTAATTGTGAAGAACCTCAACAAGATCATCGACATCAACTACTACCCGGTCCCCGAAGCCGAGACGTCCAACAAGCGCCACAGGCCGATCGGGATCGGCGTCCAGGGTCTGGCCGACGCCTTCATCCTGATGCGGCACCCGTTCGAAAGCCCCGAAGCCCAGCTGCTCAACATCCAGATCTTCGAGACCATCTACCACGCCGCCCTAGAGGCCAGCTGCGAGCTCGCCGCAGAGCTCGGCCCCTACAAGACGTACGAGGGCTCGCCCGTCAGCAAGGGCATCCTCCAGTACGACATGTGGGAGAAAACGCCGACCGACCTGTGGGACTGGAAGCTGCTGAAGGAGAAGATCGCCAAACACGGCGTGAGGAACAGCCTGCTGCTGGCGCCCATGCCCACGGCGTCCACTGCCCAGATCCTGGGCAACAACGAGTCCATCGAGGCGTACACCAGCAACATCTACACCCGCAGGGTGCTGTCCGGAGAGTTCCAGATCGTCAACCCTCACCTCCTCAAGGACCTGACGGAGCGCGGCCTGTGGAACGAGGAGATGAAGAACAAGCTGATCGCAAACAACGGATCCATTCAGGTGACGGTCGGCTCACCGCGACACGAACCGTTCTCGGCTTCGGTTCCGCTAATGAAGATGGTCGTTTAATTTTGACAGGACATTAGCGGGATCCCAGAGGACCTGAAGCAGCTGTATAAAACCGTTTGGGAAATCTCCCAGAAGACCGTGCTGAGGATGGCGGCAGACCGGGGAGCCTTCATCGACCAGAGCCAGTCGCTCAACATCCACATCGCCGAGCCAAATTACGGAAAACTGACCAGCATGCACTTCTTCGGCTGGAAGCAGGTGAGTCACACCTCCCACTTAGGCCAGAGAGATGTTACTCTTAAAACCAGATATTTACACAAATTTACAGAACTTTCTTGTTTATTCTGGCTGTTCAATATTGAATCGGATTGAAAACCTCCTCTATTGGGGGAAAAAGTTATTTAAAAGCAAAAATAATGAATTTTCATACCTTGTGATATATCATTAGGTTTCAAATGAACTTGAGGTCAGTAATGGGCCAAACTTCCAGAAGAAGCAAGAAGCTTGTGGAAGGAGATCCAAAATGTTGGCAAAAATGACAGAAATCTGTGTAAATTTCTTGGTGTCAGGAACCAGGACTGGCCCACAAGTAGCTGATGTCGCTCTGCTGTTCTAACCTTTAATTTTATTCATCTTAACTGATCAAGAAAACTGAGAAATCGTTCCTAGATATCTGCTTTCATCTGCGTTTGGGAACAGGGAGGCTGAATTTACAGTGTTTATTTCTTAATAACAGGGTTTGAAGACGGGAATGTACTACCTGAGGACGAAGCCCGCCGCCAACCCCATCCAGTTCACCCTGAACAAGGAGAAGCTGAAGGAGGTGCAGCAGAGCAAGACTTCAGAGCAGGAGATCAAGGAGAGGAACAAGGCAGCCATGGTTTGCTCTCTGGAGAACAGAGACGAGTGCCTCATGTGTGGCTCTTAGAACGACTGTCCGGCCTGTAAGCAAACCTGCTGGGACTTGAATGCATTTCCTCATGTTGGAAACGCTGGAGAGGTCATACTTGATCTGTAACCTTAAGATGTTAATGTGTTTTTTATTAAATAAAAAAAATGTAAATGGTTTTCTTTTGTCATCTTAAACACAACATGTTTCCAGTTACTTTGAGTGTCTAACCCCAGTCCTTAAGAGCCACTGTGCAGCCTTCAGGTCTAGATCTGGACCAAACATGTTACCAGGCCTCCAGGGAGCTGAATGATGAGGGGATTCAACCACATCATTGACTTTAATTAAACCAAGTCTTGATTCAGAGGCTTTATTTTGTAGGTCTGTGTAAGTATTAGCCTGGTCATGTGGTTCCTACACAATGTAAGGCCATTTCCAACTCTTTTCAGCGCTCCTGGGCTTTTTTTTCCTGCATTGAAATGGATTTGAACCCGGCCAATCAGCAAACAGGATAAATTGTGAACTATTGCGTCATCTTTCTGCGCTGTTTTAGCAATGGCAGCCGAAGAAGTGAATGAAACTCTTCAGTCCATGTTAGTAATGCTTCCAAATACTGAATTGACGTTAACGGTATAATGTGGGATTAATACGGGAGCAAGGTGGGAGAAGCACTATAAAAGTACCGTAGTTTCCCGGCCAAAACACAAGAGGCTGATTTTTTTTTTTTTTTTTTTACCAGGTTAGGCAAGTATGAAATGTTTGGAAAAATATTTTTCCAATAGTTCATCTTTGTCTACATTAAATATCTAAAATGAAGTTGTTTTGGTTTTCATTTTCCAGATATGTGGTGTAAATTTTTCCAGCAACCATGAGTTTTCTTGAACTGGCTGCAGTTCTCTAGTTTTACCACCAAAAATGTTTTCATCAAATTATACAAAAGATATTTAATCTAGATTTTTTTTTAAATAGAAAAATACATACACTCTCAACTTGAACTCAGAAAAAAGCTCTGACACTTTTAATAAGGACTATAAAAAAAGATTGGATATCTTAAGAAAAAACACAAACAAGTGTTCATATAGTTTAATTTTTTTTTATAAAATAATGAAAACATAATTTACAATGTACAAGTTATTACAAAGAAATCCAGAAGGCTTTGTTTATGCTGAAAGAACCCCTGATGCGCAAAGGCATCAAACAAATAAGCTATGAACAGAAATCAGAGGTAAAACAGCACGTTTAAAACACAGTACCTTCTCTCCTCACTATTCTGCAACAGTGGCCAACGGGTTACAAAATAAATTACAAAAATATTTAACATTAAAATAAAATTACCAATAATAATGATGCATCACTGCCTTGTTCAACAGGGGTTGGGGAGTTGTGTACGCTTTAAATAGCTTAAAAATTATTCATAGCATGATTTATATTTGTTAATATATATAGAGAGAGAACATAAGAAACTGCAACCGTTTTACAAAAGCAAACAGAAAATTAAGACTAACGTTAGAGTGGCACTCACAAAGCTGAGTGGGAAAAAAAACAAAAAAAACATTTCTACAGGATGGTGTCCTTAACTACGACCATGAGAAGACATGAGGGCTGAAGCTGCTTCCGGGCCAAAATGGCTGCCGTCTGATCGATCAAAGTGTTGGACCTCAGAGGGTCAGTGACATCAGAGCTAAAGCTGCACTTCTACACAACAGACAAGCAGGAGGAAAACATTTTGTCTCATTTCAAGTCATGTTTCAAACAGCGAGAGGACAGGAAAAATGTTAAGCTCACTAAATTATCACAGCCTTTTGCACTTTGTCATCTCATGGAGAATAATTAGTAAGCTGTTGATAAACAAGTCCGTATTTGCCCTTAAATTTGTAGATTATATGCAAACAAGCTAAGCTATTTTCCAGACTGGTCGGCTCCAACGCCGTCTTTAAAAAGTCCTTCAACCCACAAATATTAAAGGGACGCCTAAAACAGCATAAACAGCAGCACATCGTCTCTGATGGTGGAGATGTAGCGCTTGACAGCATCAAAGAACCTGAGAGGGTTGGAAAATTCAGTAAAGAAGTACAGATACGCTTTCATCAGAAATATCTCAGATTTATCCTCTGCTGGGATATATTGTCCATAAAGTACCAGGGATCCTAAAAACACAATCTTCTCTAGGAAAATAGCTATAGTAGACAATATTAGGGAGGCTGGGGGTATAAAGTGTTTTTGTTTATTTGGGTTCATTATAGCATATGGGGACACACACACACACACACACACACACACACACACACACACACACACACACACACACACACACACACACACACGAGGCCTCTCAGTAAATTAGAATATTGTTAAATTTTGAAAAAGTGAAACTCAGACAGGTCTTCCACACTTTTTTTGACCACTTAATCTTCTATTTCTATGCTTGAATACAGCACTCCAGCATCCTACAGACGATGACTGTAGCCAGGAAAAAATGTTTTGAAATTAAAATAGCTTTTGTCTTTTTTGTTGTTATTTTTGAGTTCTCTGAGACAGAATTGGATTTTTTTTTTAGCTTTATGTTGCATTCATGAAAACTGTGAGGAATAAAATGTATCATTGTGAGTATTAAGCAACACCTTTTAAATAAGACCACTGAGATAAATGAACTTTTTGACGATAAGTTAGTTTACTGAGAGGCACCTGTTCACACACACTCACACGTAGTGTTGTTCAGTGAACTTTCACTTGCAGTAGATGCTTCCTGCCAGTACATGTCCAGGGCAACAAAGCTCCATATTGACAAATTAAAGGGACAGGTTGACATTTTGAGTAATTAGGCTCATTTTTACTCCCGAGAAGTCACAAGGAGGTTTTACCCAAAAAAACAGCCATCTGTCTTTCAATCTGATTAGACATTTACTGCCTTGGAAATTTAAAGGGAGGCATCATGTATTTTCCAGGCACATACTGCCATTTTACAGTACAACAGAGTGGCCCAATAACAACTGGGCCACTCTGTTGTTATCGGGCCACTGTCTCTAAGAATCTGCATTATGATATAAAGTTCAAAAAGGTTAATTTTACATAACACCTCCCCCTTTAAAACGGAACTAAAAGTGAAATTTATAGTCAACTTATCTTTTTTATAAAATGATGAAACTTAATCTTTTACGTCGCTATAGATCGGGTCTCCAAATAAAAGCATAACTCAAAACGTCATGGCTGTTTGTTAAGAGACACACTGTAGTAACTGAGGTTAAAACGAAGATCCAGAGTGTTTGGATCTGAGATGATCGGGTTCGGCAAAAGCAGGGAGTCAAACCTAGAAGATACGATGTTATTGTTTCACTGAGTTTAGTTTCATGACATCATCCCGGATCAGAATGACGACGGGGTTCGGCTCAGATCTGAGAGCCACAGTACATCCTCGTTAATGGAGAACAGAGCCTGAACGGTTTATATTACAGTAAACAAGTTTGTCACTTTTCACACACACACACGCGCGCACACACACTAGAGGAATTAAATGCCAGGCGCATCAAACACCAACACTTTAGTGCCTCTAAGGAGTTTAACACTACACTCATACCTCTCTCTTTAGTATATTAGTTTGACGTTGATTATGAGAATCGTACCGCACAGGCGTCTGTATAATCATACCTGTAGAGCAGGGGAGCCCAAAGTGGGTTCTGGAGGGCCGACTGCATGTTTTAGTTCTCTTCCTGGTGGTAGTAACAACATTTTCAGCTCGTCAATGTTCCTCTTTGACCTTCTAATGAGCCGTCATTTGATCCAGGTGCGTAAACCCATGGAGAGAACTAAAACATGCAGGATGCCGGCCTTCCAGGACCGACTTTGGGCACCACTGCTGTAGAGCTTCAACAATGTGTAGTGCATTCTGGGAGATGCAGTCTCTCTTTTTTTGGCTGATTTGCTGCAGAAACAGTATTAGGCCTCTCCAGGTGACGTAGTGTTCTCTAAAACAGTCTTCTCCTGCTTCCTCCTCCGGCATAGTAGCATCACGAGTCCAATGAGATGTTTTCACTTCAGTTTAGAAAAATAAATGGGCTCAGAGTTACACACAGGTGCAGGCTCTCTGGGAGAGCTGCATGTTACAAGTCCAGGTGGTCTGTTCTCACGCTCTCTGGTTTAAGGCAGTCCCACTGAGTAGCTGAATATACCCGCCTGGTTCCGGCCCGTCACTCCCGTTGGGAGCTGGCGTCCTGCGTCACAGGCTGAGTCTCGTGGTCACTTCCGGTCTTGAGGTTGGTGAAAATCACGTTGAACTTGCGCAGCTGTTCGCTGGCCGTTAGACTCTCCTCCTGCAACCGCTGGTTGTTTTCTCTCAGGTTTGCCATCTCTGCCAGCAGGACGACTTTATCCTGCTTCTCCTGGGAAAAAAAACAACAACAAAGAAGTGACGCTCCTGCTGAGACCCTATGAGCAAGTAATGAATCGTTGGATAGGGGAGGGAAAGTTATTTATTTTTGGTATATTAAAAATTTATTTGTTTGCAACACTGCTGAGCCAATATTTTGTAGAAACAGCTCCAGGCGGCTACCAGCACCACACACCGGATTAATATGTTGTGATAGTATTCCACAGCAGGAACAGTGTAAAACAATTAACAAAACACTAATTTATTAAAAAATTTTTTTTGCAGCTTTAACACGTTTTCTTCCACAATTGCTCTGTATTTACTTCTTTTTATCTCCTCATCGAGTCTTACCTTCTCCAGATCGTTGTTCAGCTGTTTTAGCATCACCTCAAGCTGGTAGAGCCGACCTGACAGGTCGTTGGGCACCTCATCTCTGGAAACACACGCAGCAAATGTTACCGTCACAAAGGTTCTCCTAGTAAACCGAGTTTCCTAAAGAGGTTTTTGTTTCCATCTTTAGTTCTTTCAACGCACGAGAAGCCGAAGTTGTTTCTACCACATGGCATTTCCAAATGAGAACCAAGGCAATAAAGCAAACTACCACCAGGTGGCAGCACTACAAACCCTAACCATTCTAATGGAAGTGACTCTAGAGGGAGAGGAGACCCACCCGCTGAACGTCGGTGTGGTCCGCGGCGTCTGAGGAGTGTTGAACTGAACCGGACTGGCGGTGGGTCTCGCTTCCGGGCCTCCAAGCTGCGGCTCGATCAGTGAGAACAGGGAGACGGTTCTTTGTGCTACGATGGGAGAGTAGAATCTATTTATATAACATTTTTCACAGGTAAACATCACAAAGTTCTCCCATTGTGACACAGAATAAAAATAAAACACCAAGAAAGACAAAAAAACAAATGAAACGGTGAGGATCATTAAGAGCTGCAGCAGAAAGCTGCGTCAAAGACGCCTTTGTTTTTAACGTAGACGTGAGGCGCAGTGATCTTCACAGGTGGAGCTGACAGCAGGTAAGGATCAAGTGTCTGCTAGTCATTGGTTTGCTTTGTGGCTCTCAAGGGAGAGCAGACAGACTGAGAAGAGGAACAGAGATGAGATGACAATGAATGCCTAGACCTCTTCTTTTCCCCAAGTGTTTTGTTTCACAGAGCCTTCCAAAATTAGTCATACTTATTTAACTTTAATGTATTTTATTACCATAAGTAAGGTGTGAGGTGTAGGGGTGAAAACAAACTGCAGTTACAACGACTCTCTTGGTCTCCTTTCTTTTCTGCATGTCAGTTTAGAAAGAGATGGTGTCTTGGTAGGTTTGAACTTCTGCTGCACCTCTTTCCATTTTCAGGCAATGCATTGAACAAAACTGCTGAGATACTTTTATTTAACCGTATACTGTGTTATACTTCCTTTCTATACCTTGATTGCATTTAAGGCTCATATATACCCAACTCAAAGGGCGACCATATTTTATGTGGCCCGCTACAACTCCAGAGTCTCTTTGCTATGCGAGTGATCAGTCCCTCCGGCTTTTCACAATTCTGTGATCTCGGAAAACATCCCTACATTTTTCCAAGTGACATTATAACCATGGGTTAATGGAAGCTTTTCAGCAAAAATAGTAAGAAAAAATACAAAAACAACACAGGGTTTAAGTGATGCTAACTCCGACCTGCAGGTGGCAGTATTTCTTAATTTTATGACACCACTGCTTTAGCCTTATCTGGTGTCAGGTTATATATCATGGTTGATATGGTGAGTAACAAAAAGTCACATTTACTGTTACATATAAGCACAAATATTGCAAAATTCCTTGCAAATATTTCTAATTAACACAACAAAATCTGTGATCATAAAAACAATCATGAAAACTTTAAGGAACTAATCGATGTGATTTAGAAGAAACGGCTGTTTGTTAGCATTTTGTTAATGGAATTTATAAATCCATTCTAGCACAACTAGTTCATGACATTCATAATCTTATTATAGACCAAAATCGGTTGTTAAAGGTATCAGGGCAAAAGGGGCTGAACTCAGATGCATTTCTCGCTTTCATGTGAAAAATTAAAAGCCATACGTCATTTTCATTCCACTTTAAATTCAATGCATTGAAGCTTGTGGGTATAATGTGATTAAAAAAAAGGGTCATCGTCTCACCTTCAAAGGCTTTTGCGGCGTTGACCAGGCTGGACCACTCCAGTCCGCTGGCCGTGTCGGGCAGCGGCATCAGCCCCGGGTCCAGCCTCCTTAGAGGAGGAACTTTGTCTCTCACTTCTGTCAGGGACAACTCCGACGCGGACAGCGGCACTGAGTGGGGAAGAGAAAGAGAGGATGCGATGAGCTACAGGACGAACACCGGCAGGCGGTCCGATCAGCTCTGACACTCACTCTTCTTGCTATGCGAGTGGCTGGAGTTGTTGGAGGAGCTGGAATGTTTGCGTGTGGGCAGCGTGCAGGTGAACAGCACGTCGCTGGAGGTGGTTTGGTTCTCGGAGCAGGCGAAGGCGGCGTCTCTGCGCCCACTGCACAGAGACTCGTCCGAAAAGGTGCGCTGCAGGGTGAGCCTGGGAGACTGGAGGAAGATAAGGCTTGGCGGTCAGAGACGCGCAGAGGAAGACGAGGCAGAAGAGCGGCGCCTAGGCGTGCTTCTTACCGGGTCGGACGGTGACGTCTCTCCGGGGTTGTCCATGATGATCAGTTTCTTTAGGTCGTCTTCGATGGTGCTCTTGTACGTCCGACGGGGAGACCGGAGGTCTCTCAGCGACGCCCGGAGCCGAGGCTGCCCAAACACGTTCTTCGAATTCGTGTCCACCTGCCTGCTGAAATACAGAAAAAAGGTCAACTTGGTTTTCTTGATCACTAGCAGCTTGAAGCATCTCACCACAGATCTCAGAGTCCACAGAGTCGGACTTACTTCTTGTTGTTGTTGCTCTCAGAATTGGAAGTGTTGGCCGTGTTTGAAGATGATGCACTGGTCTCCTCTGTCTGACGACTTCTCGATTTGCTCTTCCCGTAAAACTCCTTGGGGGCGGAGCTAGACAAAGGGGTGGAGCCCATCTGACCCGAGGTGGGTGTCGTAGCAGCTCGGACAGGTCGCGCTTTCTCCGCTGTCGGCGTCTTGAAGCCCTGTGGTGTGAAGGCCCTGCGAAGACAGACAGGAACATATTTCACTCGCTGTTAAGAGTTTAGATCAAAGAACCCCAACCAAAATCTCGGCACGGATTAAAGTTATTTGTTCAATGGTCAGGTCGGACATGGGCTTCTGTGACGAGTTCAATAATCCTACAACACATGCATGCCGAGTTATGAGCACTTACTGCAAATAGCAATTTTACAACAATTTGAGAGTCTATAGTTGTGCTAGAAAAGCTAAAATAAAATATGTTGATTCTGCAAAGTTACTTTAGCGCAAAATGTGATTTAGTCACAGAAAGCAAGATGTACATACATCAGGCTGTAAGAACATCTTCAAACCTGTTAAAATAGGATAACGCACCTTAGCAGCTGTTGAAATGAAATAACATTAGACCAACGTTCTGCAAGATTTCTCTTAATCTACTGCAAAGGTTAATGAGTCGATTAATGTTTCAGTTAATTTACATTCATGATCAGCATTATAATCAGGTGTAGGTCTTAATTAGGCCGTTATAATTAATCTCTGTAACACTGAATCTCTACAGTAAGGACATACTTATTAATTCAGTGAATAAGATCATATTTACTCAAGTAGATAGAAGCATATAGTATAATCTAGTGATCGTCCGTGTGGCATTTAACTAATTTAAACACCAGATTTAGATTACATTTAGTTTTTTCAGTGCTGAAAAAGACCGTCCTTGCTTTTTACTAAGACTGCAAAGGTGCAACTTTGGTACAAAATAAAAAAGAACGATTAAACTTTCTTTAGTTAATCAATAGAAAATGGCATAGAGGCATTTTCTATTTTTTAAATTGTAGAAAAAAAGGAAAAACCTTTTTACTGAGATCAGCTGAAACGGTGAAAAGCTCCCTGGAACAGACTGCAGCACTGGCCCTCTGCTAACCCTCTGGTATTAAATACAGATTGCTTTAATCCAGAACTAAGTCTGTGTTGAATAACTGTAGTGGTTCATGTCGGGCTGGATCCATTGCAGCTCTAATGCAATAGATAGATGCAATAGATCATCTGTAAGTTTTACAAGGATTAGTGCTGCAAGACGCCGTGAAGCTCGTCTGAAGGCAATAGGAAAATGCAGATGTTTGACTGAAAGTCCTCTAAAATGTTTTCAACATTCAACGTGACAGATTGACTCATACCTTGGTTTGAAAGCGTCCATTTTTTCAGCGCTGGAGCCGGGAGGCGGGAACGTTTTGGTCGGGTACCCCTTGTTCTGACTGGCAGCGCCTGGCATGATGGGCGAGGACTCCCGTCTCCTCGACTCTCCGCCGTTGCTGCTCCTTCCCACGGACAGCTCCGGGAAACCGCTGTAGGTCGCCGAGGGGTGCATGGGTTTGTGAGACTGGCTGCTGGTCTGGTGTCCGCGGTGACCGCTGTTGTAGTGCGTGGAGGCGTCGATGCCGCTGTCATTGGAGCCCCCCTGGTTGAGAAGGTCCGGGTCCGGATCGACCGGGTCGCCGAGAAACCCGCCGCCTACCCGCTCCCCTCCAGGTCCGCCGTCGAACCAGCGCTCGTCGCTGTGGCTGCTGGACGCGTTGCTGGACAACGTGTTGCTGCTGGAGTGGCTGGAGTACTGAGCCTCGCCCTGGAGGGACATTAGGCGGACCCGGTCAGATAAAGAAGCCGGGAACAGACGAACGGATGAAACCGGCTGATGATGGATCTGACCTTTGAGTGTCTGTTTGGAGAGTCTTTGGCCGGGACATCCTGTCTGGTTATTCTCCTCTGCCCCCCTCCGCCACCTGGTCCTCGAGACGATGAAGCTGGGACATGCCAGAGGGGCTCTAGACAGAAAACACGCACATGGAAGATTAAACAAATTACACTGAATGGCAATGGTTGGCAAAGAGGATTAAATACTTATGGCACATTTAAACACTGACCTCCCTCTGCAAAACATCACTTAAAGCCCCTCTCATATCCCAGTTCTACTCAGAAAGCAATCTGAGAACTTATCGTCACTCTTTACACTCATTTAGTAAATGGATTAAATGAAGAGCTGGCATTTTTTATTGTCCAGAAATGTTTATTTAGCAGCAACTAAACTCTGTGCTTGGAGCAGTAGCAGAAAATCCAACTGATTGAAATACGTACCTAGTAATAACATACTACTTTACAAATAAAGCAACTTAAAAACAACAAAGTTGACCAAAGTGATGGACAATAAAACCAAACATAAAAGGCAAACACAAGGAAGAGAAAATAAGTCACACAAACAGGAGCTGATCCATTTTCACACTGAAATAAGTGATAATTTGATTTTTTCTTAATGCAAGAAATAAAGATCAATGTAGGACTCCTGCAGGCGCTGTTCAGTCTAAACCACATGACTCTAGTCTTGCTCTCATTAAAACTTAGAACATTTGAGCTCAGTGTCTTTCAGTGGAACATAAACATGGTGGAAATCTGGATCAAATTAAAACCAATTGTGAAAATAATTCCAAGTAGCAGCATTATGAAAAAAAGTAATAAAAAATAAAAAAAAAGAGTTCTGAGAATGGAGCCTTGTGGTATCCCTCAGTAGAGGCAAACATAAGATAAGATATTGTTATTGATGGAACTTTTTCCATGTGAGATGTTGGATCCAGACCAATGTGACGTCAACCCACAGCTCCTGTCTGCAGAGGAGAGTATCACGTTTTACAGATTGGAAGACGCCGTTTACAAGTTAAACAACGGAAGTCTTGGAGAGAGAACAGAATCTCAAGATGGGTCTTTGTAAGGAGGAGTTGCACAGCAGTATGAATTATAATAAACTTGCATAAAAAAACAGCTTCACGGAAAATTAGTTTGAAATCATTTTTTACACATAACTAGAAGAGAAGCGGCAGGAAGAGACTCCTAAATCGATTTCAGTCTTTAGTTTGGATTTGATACCTGTCTTGCAGCGCTCCATTGTGCTCTCCTGACTGATGAACCCTGACGAAGACTCTCCACTAGAAGTGATGTCCACACTGAAGTGGGGTTCGTAGGGCAGGAGGGGGCGCTGCACTGATCCAAACCTAAACAAATCATAAAGGTTTTGGATGAGCAAACTCAATTACTAATATTAAAAGGGAAAACGGAGCACAGAAGCAACCAAAGAAAAAAAAGACATAGACCTCTGAAATAAACTATTTCTATTTAATTGATGGAAAAATGTTTCCCCGAGTATTGTTACGCATCCTGTTGGCAGTTGAATAAACACATTTTTCTGGTTGGGTGAGACGTTATCAACCTCCACACTGCGAGGAAGAACCGCCCACACAACAGATCCTTCCTCCGGGAGAGACAGTGTGTTCATTTCACTTCTTACTCCAGACATTATTCACCCTATTCCTTAAACTGAAATACTCTTCCATTAGCACGCTAAGCAGTCATTACGGGAAACATCGGACATGTTCAGTCAAGATCCAAATGAGCTTCAATGAAGGAGGGAATACAGAAACATGCAGCTATGCACCTGTCGGGTGACGGCTTGTAGCGTACGAAAGATCCTGGAGTCATTCCAGGAGAGCCCATGACGGGGAGGGAGACCAGCCCTGTGGAGGGCGACGTGAAGCTGGCAGAGGGGTTTCTGTAGGGCAGGACTCTGTCACCTCCTGCAGGAGACAGGTTGTAGTGGTTCTCTGGGTAACTTACAGGCCTGGAAGACAATAGCGTTGTGAGAACATGTCATGAATGTACAAGACTGTGATAGCGTAAATAAAATTGATTCAAATTAGGTGAGAAAAACACTTTTTTTAAATATACTTTAGAAGTGGGCGGTGTGAAACCATTCAAAGACGGTGTGCGTGTGAAGTTTAAACTACAAAAAGCTTACAGAATAACAGAGGTAGTCAGTTCTAACTAAGGTCCAACTAAAAGCTGAAGAGTAAAAACAATGATTAAAAAAAAAGAACAGAATTTTGTCCAAAGGTTTAAGATTTTTCTAACATTCCAGACTACAAAGTGATGATTAGCACTGTGATTACTGCTGATTTTGTATCGAGTTAATAGAGTATCGGCCAATACTCAAGGCTACAATTTTGGTATCGTTTCGGAAGTGAAGAAGTTTTATGAAGACTTGGAAATGATAAATGCATTATGTGAAACATATCTAAACACCCTCTGCTTCATTAAAGCCTAAACAATTTAGCTTCTCCAATGCCACTCCGGGACAACTCTGAAACTTTTGCCATGAATTATTTCTCACTTCCTTTAATGTTTGTTGATAAGCTGCGCTGCCCTCTCCACATCACTGCTGCAAAACTCAGAGCTCAGTCTTCTGCTGTAACCTGGTGTCTCGTGCCATATTAGGTGATGGTACCTCTTGGAGTTGAAGTGCTGTGGCTCTCTGTAGGGAACTGGCATCAGGGGTTTGTTTGAGCGGACCAGAGGAGGAGGCGGGGGGCCTATGGGTCCCCAGCGAGGCAGGTTGGGAGCATTCATGAGCCCTGCAGGAATGGGTGAGCTCTCCCATCGCCACGTTTGGTGGAGAGAAGGTCGGTATCCGGCTGCCAGAGGCTCAGGCTCAGGCTTCTGCTCCATGGTCTTCATCTCGTAATCCTCTGTGCAGCCCCTAAAGGCGGGAAGGGAGAGAGCGAGAAAAGCAGGGACGTTTAAATATAGATCATCAAACAAATAAACCCTGCCTGCTCACATGTCCAAACTCTAAATTTCTCTTTCTCTCTCTCTTTTCCTTCATCTGCAGTTTAAAGGGTCCTCTGCAGTGAGTTGGTAGAAAGCACAGCTGAAAGACCGCCACTTCCTCTGAACTCTGGCTGAACCGAGATCAGTGTGTGAAAGCTGTTTGGTATATTCACTCCTGACACTCTACAGTACAGATCATGTGGCGGCTTAAATATACAACAGACATGTAACAGAGCTCATTAATGAGCTCCCACGAGACAATGGACTGAGGAAAACAGCTGATTAATGACAAATCAAATATTCATTTTTGCTACAGGAAGATTAGATCATGTCTCTTTATAAAAATCTGTATTTTACACTGACATGACTGCCTTTAGCTGCCAGAGAGCTCTTCACTCAAATTCTTTGAAAGTACAGAAGATGTTTTGTGAAGCTAAAAAAGTCACAAAAATGTGAGTTCTAGGAGAACAAAATTAAAATATCATCTGATGGGTGGAGCAGGCTTCAAGCGAAAATTATCTGACATTTATTCTCATCCATAATGAAGCTCATTGCTGGAAGGCGTCTTCCTCATTTCGTTTGCATATGAGCTCCTGTCTCAATATTTTATATAGAGGCCTATTAAAGGAGAGGCAGGGATTAAAACATGCTGACAAATTGACATTTAGGATGAAAGGAGATGAACGAAATGATGGATTCAAAAAGTAGATAAAGAGGTGGATGATTAGCTGAACTGACAGAAGAGAAACAATGATTGCTATTTAGTCTGTATGATAGCTTATGATAGGTTTTTAATATTCCTATAGTTTAACGGACATTCATCTTATTATTGGGGAGTTTTCAGGAATCAAAAGGTTGAAAATATTATTGAGTCAGACTCTGACTTAACACTGAATGTTTCTCATTATTGTCTAAAATCCATTCACTTTAAGGGTATAAACAATACATTTTTCTTAATAAAATCTAAGGCTGCAAGTGCAACTTGACATAACTGATAATGTTAACTATAGTATACGATCTTCATCAATGATTTTAAGTGACACCATTTTTATGACTATCTTTCCTATTTTCTTAAAACTTCCAAGTGTTTATGATGTAAAGCTCTTTGTATTGCTTTGTTGCTGAAATGTGCTATACAAATACATTTGATTGATTGAAATGTTTTCCAACATATCGTATGTGAGGAGTGAAAAAAATGAAATCTGTTTCTGGGGAAGATAATTAATCACCTAGATAGATTAACTGATTAATCAGATAAAAAGCCGTAATCGATCACTCTTGAAGGCTCTTCTGTCTCTTTAAGAAGGCCCTACTCTTTTGGACACTCTGCCATCAGCACAACAATACTCCCCCATTATGCAGTGAACTACCTTTCTTTGGGAGCGTTGCATTGAGAATTAGTTTGTATAATGAGCACAGTAGACTCCCAGTTCCACCAGGTGTTTGCCAATTGCTGCTGCCGCTAGTCTAGAGGAGTCGAGTGTAGGAGGTTTGTGTAAATAAGCTTTCAGACACAGCTGAATGGTTGCTGTGGGAGATTCAAGGATTTCTCAAACATGCATGAAGGAATCAAAGCAACACTAAAGGTATGTTTCGGATGAGGGAATTACATTCTAACAAGATGTAATGTTCTAACAAAAGTCAAGTTTACAACATCAGGGTTAACCGTTTGAATACAAAAACTGACAAAGACAACAGTCAGCTCTGGGAAATGTCTTGGAAGATAGACAAAAGCAATCAACTAATGAATAATTAGATGACGGTTTCCCGCAGCCTTTGAGAAATACAGATTCACATAAAGAAAACATGCAACAACAAAGCGCCTCTAGAACACAGCAGCTTTCCAGGGACAAACCCCCCCCCCCCCCTCAAATCAATGTCCACGAAGGCAACATGTACTACGACCGTTTTAATCGATAAACCTTCTGCTATCGACAATATCAATACAGATCAGCTGCACAGACCTCAGCCTTGCATGCACACACGAGGGGAATACAAACCTCAGAGAGAGCAGAGCCTAATGTCTGTCAGCATGCAGTAATTCTCCCATCACATTAGCTGAGGTGACACGGCTAGAGCTCAGACACACACACACACACACCGTCAGACCCACGCCTTTTTCCTGCTGCATCCATCCGTCGAGTGGTTTCGCAGCCGAGACGGAGCCTTCCAACTTTCATCTCTCTCTTCCCTTCTCGCCTTCACCCACTCCTCTTACTCTCGGCGGTGCCGAGACACGTCCTCCTCATTGAGCGCTCCTCCCAGCCTCTCTCTCCCTCTGTCGCTCCACCTCTCCCTTCTTATTTTCCTTTCTTTTTATTTACACAGGGCATACATTTTTTTTTTTTAAAGAATCGTGTCGGCTCTTTTATTTATTTTCCCCTTTTTTGGTGTTCTTTTTCCCCCCACCGTTCCAGCAGATGCCAAGCCTTAATCTCATGCAATCTGCTCGCCTGGCACACAGCAGCCAACGAGTCAGAGAGGAAGAGTGAAAAGCAAAGACTCTAATTATCAGCTGCTCCAAGGCCACAGCTCAGTATTTCGATGTGTGTGTGTGTGTGTGTGTGTGCATGCGTGTGGAAAGGGTTTAACTTGGAGTAATTAAACTGCCTCTGACATTAAAAGAATCCAACCACAGTGTGATCACACAGCCCGCCACGATTACGGTTCTTAGGAGCTCTGATGCTCAGAAACACACAGTGTCCTTGGGGTTGTTTTTTTTTAACCATTCTGCAAAACCACACCAGCATCTAATAATGCCTCTTTATTCAGGCTCACTCAAGACCTGGAGCACAGATGAGAAGATAAAAAAGAGGGTGTAGCAGCAAAGGATTGTTGCAGAAGGACCAAACTAGCGGAGATTACCAGATAACAAATCCAGAGAAAGAGACAAAAACCGACAGATTTAGATAATTCCTGTTCAACAAATGCTTCTGTCTTTTTGTCTCCGTGCCTCGTTTCCACTCCAGCTACACGTTGCCGTCTCTCTCCGTTGGTTTGCTTCCTCTTCTTTTTTTTTTCCTCACACACTCCCACACAAAATCCTCTCAGAACACTGGAGACTGGCCACTGCTTTTGTGTGTTTCAGTGAAGAGCATCCTGAGCTCATTGTATCTCGCTGCTGCCCTTCCACTGCAGCTCTTTCTTCTCCTTCCTCTTTGATATCTTCCAAACAAAAGTCGCTCCCCAGTTCAGCCACAGACGAAATAAATTAACGTCCATACACACCTGCGAGGCTTGCCCTCTTCGTACGGAGGAATGATGACCACTTTGACGGTGACCGACGTTCTCAGCAGGTCGAGCATCTGCTCGTGAGTGAGCGTCACGGCGGCCACCTTGCAGATCTCCACCAGGCGGCTGCCCTGCCTCAGTCCCGCCTGCCAGGCGAAGCCGTACTCCTCCACCTGCGCAGAACGAATCTGAAGTTATTCAGAGCCCGGCGCCTTGTCGGACGTAATCCAGCGCGGCCGTCCGCACGTTACCTCGGAGACGGTGCCGTCCAGACGGACGTGAAAGCCCAACTGTCCCAGTCCGTTTCTTCTCAGTGTCATGTCCACCGTCTCACACCCGTCTGTTAACATCTGGAGGCAAGGAATACAGTTGAACCGTTCATTCTTTCTGAAAAATGAACTACTTCAACACGCATACATGAGTTAGTAACACCAAGATCCAAACTTCATGTCTCACGTCTCAGTGTTGCTAACATTTTGGTACTTTTGTTTTCTCTGCAATGTTGACAGTCTCCAGATATTAAACTCAGAGACTTTACACTTTTGACAGTAAAATTCAACCACTTTCCAGGCATTTTCAAGGTAAGTTGTCAAACTTTTCCAAGACCACACTTTGGAGATAAAAACAATAAAAATTAACTGAAAAAAAGACAGTTTCAATTGACTATTGTATAGCTCTTGTTGTATATTACATTCTACAGCAGGGAGAAAGTAAACTAACATAAAACAAAAAATTGTGTTTTCCAATCCTTCTCACATACTCCATATGCAAAGCAGAGATAAATGTATAATTGTTTATAATTACTAATCCATCCTCTGGCAAAAATGAATATGAAGTTTTAAACTTAAAATATCAATTTAATCATTTTGGTTTAAGAAAATCAAATTTTCTCAAACAGCGTCTGACAAAGCCATATTAAAAAAAAATTCAAAAGCATTTTGAATGTTGATAAATATGATTCTTGAGAAATCTAAATGGACAGGGTGAAGCTTTGGAAAATTGACAACTGGAAAACAGGCAGAAAACCTCTGATAGGTGCATCTGTCTACGTCAGTCTGAATCCTATTTGACTGCTGGGTGAAAAGTCTGACTTTAGGTTCACAGGTTTCCTGGTAAATCCAAGCAAATTCCAAAGAGATTAGGAAAAACCCTGTTCCTACAAATGGAAATTCCCAGAGTGCAACTCAAGAAAAAACATCTGAGATGGTAATACGTGTTCAAATGTAAGCAGCTTAACCAGTTTTCAAAACGAAACTAAGATAACAATGCTTCCCAAAAGCCCCTCGAACCTCATTAGCTTACAGTAGTCCGACAAACTTTATTTTTTTTTTACATTTGTGAAAGGTTTCTGCAAATAAAACGCCATATTTTAGAACTTCTCACTGAACAAACGTGTATTATTAAAGAGCAGAATCTGTCTTTATTTGAAGAACATATTTGAAAGCATGGTGAATTTGATCTAATCCACACACGAAGTTAAACATGCTACAGAGGCAAAAAAAAAGTATCGCAACTCATATTTTCATCAATATCGCAGAGAAACCACATGGTCACCAGGAGAGTCATTCTTGCTGGATGTAGCTCATCCCATCAGAAATGTCAGATCTTATATAAACCGACTGCCTTGCTGGTACAGACCCTCTTTAAACATAGCATCAGTTTGGTTCAGTTATTCCAGATCTTGATGTTAGTTGATTCTGAATGCTGCTGCTCATGTTCTCACTAAAACCAGCATCACTCCAGTTCTACAGTCACTACACTGACTCCATACTTTAAAATACTGTTAGTTCATAAATCACTGAATGGCTTAGCATCACAATACATTAAAGATTTGCTGTTGTTGTATCAACCAGCCAGGCCTCTCAGGTCTTTTGGTTCTGGTCTGCTCAGAATCCCCAGAACCAGAACCAAACATGGAGAAGCAGCATTCAGCTTCTATGCATCATAAATCTGGAACAAACTTCGAGAAAACTGTAAAACAGCGGAAACACTGTCTTTAAACCAATGCTATAATCCCACCTGTTTAGAGTTGATTAGCAGTGAATGCAACATTGTCCAACACATTTGATGTGTATTTGATGACATTTGATAAAATGTTATTTTTTATTGCTCGTTTCACATTTGGTGATTATCAGACGATTTCAACATTGAAAGCTCTTTGAACTGCCTTGCTGCTGAAAAGCGCAATACAAATAAACTCCAGTTAGAACTCTCACCTTTAACCTCTGCACCATATCTGTGACGTTGTGTCCATAACCTTCTGGTACTCTGACCGCAATGTGGTCTCCTCTCCCGTAGAAGATCTTCAACGCCAGCCGCTCCAGCGTCCAGCCGATCACATCGTTACAGAAACAATTGAACACCACATCTTTGGTGGAGCAGTCGACGAGGACCACGTATTCCTTTGATATTCCCAAGGCGCAGGGCAGCTCCGCGGCCCCTCCGCTGAAGTCCTGGGCCTGGACTCTCCAGGCGACGGCCCCGTCTGCGTCCAGCTCCGCTCCCTCTCTCGCTTTCGTGCGTTCGCGTTTCTTAGACGCCAGGGAGATGAGGTTGTTCAGTTTCCCAGCTGAGTCCAGGGGCGTGCTGCTGACGTAGTTCTCGGCCAGGTCCCGGAGGTACTCCTGCCGAGTTCGCGTCGCCATGGTGTGGAACTTATCGGACTTGTGCGCAGCATTTTCCGCGTTAATGATTTTGGCGAGGAGGAAGTTCCGAAAGTTCTCCGGGTCACGAAAGGCGACTCCGCTGGGGATGGGTGGTCCAAAGGAGGGAACATCCTCCATCCGTGTTACAGCAACACTGAGGGAACAAAAGGGGGATTTGTGTGAAGCAATCAAAAACGAGGAAGAAGAACTGAAAAGCTTAAGACCATTTGTGGATATTTACCTGTAGTAGGTGCCATCGGAGCAGAGGTTGTGCACCCGAACAATAACGAAGACGTGCTGGAAGTGGGACCTGATGTTCTGAGGGGTGAAAGGCTGCGCTCCAGGCTCTTGAAAGATTATGGTGACAATGTCGTTACCTATGTGCCTCTTTCTCAGGAGCTGGGGAAGAGGAAAGAAAACACCGAACTGGTCAGAACCGACTCTGCAGCCAACGTAAACTGGGACACAAAAAACGACAGCTCTTTATGTAATTTGTTTATCGCCTTCTGAGTGGGTTTATTTGTGTCTGCGTGTTCATGTAGGAAACATGGCACACGGTGCAAGCCGAGCTTGTGCTGCAGAGCATGCCAGCTCTCGCTTCATTTCCACACACAAGTGTGAAAGCACCAATTATATAATGCAGCCCTGAGGAGCATCGTGTACTGGTACTGATGGGCTATGGTTCCAACATCTGCACTTGTAATATATGCCAACATAAAACAAGCCTAATCTGCTGCTTGGATCAATTTTCTTATCTATATTAGGTGTTGCTACATGTGACTGATCTGCCATATTTGGGATTTGCAGTTGTGACTACAAATAGAGACTTAAAAGACTTGAAGGATTTAATAATTAGTTTTTTACTTCTTAAGCACTGCATGAAATGAATAGACAATACATGATCAAGTATTTTTATGAAAGACTTTAGGAAAGCTTAAAAATCTAACTTCCACATGATCCATTGTGGATTTATACATGCTTATCATGTGGAAGTTAAATTTTAAAGTTATCTTACAGGTATTTAAGGTATTTTGGTATTTTGTTTGTAACAATGGGAAAGTCAAAGGAACTTTGATAAAAAGTTAAAAATTAAAGAGTAGAAAAAATTAAGATAACATTCCAATATAAACCATTGGTACCAATATAAGGAAGTTTAAAGTTTAGAGTTTGAGGAGAGAGTTTTATGAACTGGATTGTTTGCAGTCAGATGCTGCCCCCTAGAGGCCAATTATAGTGATAAAGCGTCCAATTCTGTTGCAGCCTTCAACCCTGTAGATGGAGTCATTGTGCCACTTATTCAGCTTCATATTCTGACTGAAGGTTTTATTGAGACACAAAACTCATCAAATAGGGTCGATTTTTGATTTCAATACTTAAAATTTTCAGCTTATATTGAAGCAGATTCACTTCTACAAGTAAAACTTCATGTTGTTGTCTGGCATCTGTCCTTATTGGAAGTTTTTAGAATAAAGTTTGACCTCTGAGGCCATTAAATATATATTTTTTCAAACATTAGAATATTAACAGATTATAGTAAATGTTTTGTTGTGTGCATAGTTTTGGATGTCTGACATCTACCAAGACCTAAAATTTATTTTGTTAAAAAGTACATGACTTAGTGCTCCATAATTAGCTTTATTTACAATTTTTGTCACTCTATTAAAAAAATTAAACCTGAATATTGCTTAGTTTGACATTCCCCCCCAGATTTCCAAGCACTGAGTTACAGTATAAAAATGTGCACAGAAAAAATAATAAAACTTGCAAATTAAACATTAGTCTCAGCTGTGAACTCTGAGGAGCCTCATATAAAATCCACTGCAAATATATATTTAGTGTATTAATATATTCACATATACTTTCAACTGTTGGCTCACATATGCAACTCCAGTGCTTTTATGCATTGATTATAAACTTGAACCTTTTGCAATATTATAACAGCAAGATGAGCCAATCCTTTAAATGACTCTTTTTCAAGCCAAACCTCACAAAATATGCAATGTTATTAAAGTTTTATTTTAATTCCAAAACAAATGGCAATAAGTCCACTTTGGAAGCAAAAATTGAAGATGCAACTAGAAGATAATTTGTGACTTAGAGCTGAAAATCAAATCGTCATAATTACTTTTTAATGTACTTTGAAGAACCTGCAGGAACATTTTGTACTGTAAACAAGTGAGCGTGAACGCCACGGCTGCAGTGTTGGGATAAAAAAGCTAAAGCAGAAAGAAAAAAAACAAAACAAACATATACTAATAACTACTCGCTGGTGAACCCCACCCAGCGCTGTGCCAGTTAAAGACGGAAAAGCAGAGCCGACAGAAAAGCCACAAAGGCAAAGAGAGCCGAGACTATAAAAGCACAAAAAAGCTAAATGAAAGAAAAAAAAAAAAGAAAAAAAAAAAGAAGAACGAACAAGTCACGGGTTACTACATCTTGGATTCTTGCTTTTATTATTCGGAGCAAAAAGAAATGTTTGAACTCACAACCACAGACATGCTTTGAAAGGCTCTGGACAACAACAGAGGGAAGTGCTTTTCTCGTACTCTCAGGGGTGTTTGACCAGCTACAAAACACACGGCCTCAGGTAGCTTTGCATGTTAATGAGCGTGTTTACCTGCTGCGGGTTGTTGGGCATGTATGGCAGCATGGTGGACACGTGGAACATCACCTCATAGCCCTGGTAGGTGGTGTAGAGGGAGTGGGTGCCTGTCGAGTCGGCTGGGGAAAGGGAGGAAAAAGAAGGTTATTTATATTTAAAGTTGAATGTAGATCACAGATGGTTGTTGTTGAAAAGCGATTTTTCTGGTTTGAGTCGCTGCGTTTCCAGAAGTCCAGAATAAGAAAACTAGAAGAATAAAATCCTCCTGACGTTTTGATACCAGACCAAGAACAGCTGCATTTCTGAAGGCTTGAAGATCATCAGAAAGGTCATTTATTCTCAAGAAACACATTTATAGATGGATTTGTCACACACAAAATGATCTATGGCTTAAACATAATGAAAACCAAAAGTTAAATTTCTCCAAAAATGTCATATTACATTATACAAAAACGTGAGAAAAGCTGCTGACTCGACAGTTCAGCAGAGCGCTGTGGACACCCTCGACAAGGAGGGTGAGTCAAAAACGCCTCTTTGCAAAGGATTAACATGGAGTTCTGTATCCTAATGGAAAGTTGAGTGGAAGGACAAGCACAAGTGGACAAAGAGCAGATGAATGTGACTACCCAACAGTTATGTAAAACTTTCAACCTTGTTATTTGTTAGAAATGGCTCCCGCTTCTCCCCATGTGTTTATTTAGCATCTGGGAAGCGGTACTGAAGGAATACAGGTATTACAGTAAGGAAGAGCCTCTCACTCTTGGTGTCGAGCTGGGCAGCGTATTTCGAGAATCCCTTGAGGAGCACCTGCTCCCCCAGCAGCTCCAGGAAGGCAGAGAAGGCAGGCGACGCCTCCTCGTTGTTGTACATCTCCTCCTCTGTACTCTGGCCCGCACGACACAGCAGAACACCCACTTTGTGCTTATGACTCAGCTGCAACGTGCATGAACACACAGAACAAAGACAAGCAGATGAGATGTTAGTCTGAGCCTCCTGAGCTGCTTGTCAGCGGATGAGACTTTAACCCAGCAGTAAAGTGTATTTATATATGGACGTGCTTACTAAAACACTCAGTACAGTTTCACTGTTGTATAATCCACCTACACAAACACCAACCGACTGCTGGCAAAATACCTCACACTCCGCTCACGAGGAAACAGCTCAAAGATAACATGGCCAAACATTAAAGTTTTTATCTTTACGGAGTCATACTCGTGGCACAGCCTGCTTCAACTCAGCTTTCTCTGCCCACTTTTTGTACTTTGCTCCAACATTAAATCGGATATAACATGGTTCAGGCACATTTTGCACACCGTCTAAGTAAACCATATGCCACTGTTCTGCCTCATCTGATTCCGTTTTTGCTTTGCATTCTTTGTAGCTACTCGACTTAAGCAGAAGCTTCAAAAACATAAAAAAAAAATACCTGCAAGTTAATATTTAGCCTTGAATATTTAGTATGTCAAAGTGAATTTGACACCCTCCCTTCCCCCGGTCGTCGAGAGAAGCGTTAAACTCACCCCCTGTTCGTCCAGTTTGAGGAGCTGTTCTGTGACTTTGGCCGTGCTGAGCGCCAGCCTCAGACAAGAGACGCTGAGCTCAGGGACGACCTGCTCCAGGACGTCTTTGAGTGGAAGGCCTCGGACTGTGCCGTGTTTCCCTGTCGACGCCACCGCGTCTTCCAAGATGGAGCCACGCAGGGTCACGAGCTACATGGGAAGAAAAGGATTGGGACAAGACAACAGGCTTTTTTTATACTCTTGAATTTTTCCAACTTTTGCTGTGATTCAACTGCAAATCTTAATGCACATTTAGATATAAATTTTTTTGAGCTTTTCAAATCTAGACTGGAATTTTTGTCCATTCTTCTTTGTAAAACGTTCAGAAGGAGGGCTTCTCTGAGTAGCAATACTCAAGTCTCACCTCAGATTTTATTTCTGGAGTTTGTCTGGGCCATTCTTTCACATTGATATGATTTGATCTAAACTACTTCATTGTGGCTCTGGATGTTTGTTTATAGTTATGGTCCTCCTAGTCTTCAAGCCTTTGGTATGTTTACGGGACGTCCTGCGTTTAGCTCCATCCATATCCCATTCATGAAGAAGAAAAGCAGTCCTGCACCGCCATCATGCGTTACTATGGGGATGACATGTAGTGATACCCTTCCTCCACACAAACAAAAATTTGAACTTTGGCCTCATCTGAGCAAACCACCTTCTTCCACATGTTTGATGCATGTCCTACACTGCAAAAACACAAAACCTTACTAAGTGTTTTAGTTTAGTTTCTAATGCAAATAATTTTGGTACAATTGAAATAGGGTAGGACTAACACACAAGTGACCTTTCAGCAAGATACCAATTTGTTTTGTTAGAAATTATTGAATGTTAAAGAAAAGTAGCAGCTCCACTGGCAGGTTTTTTCACCAACATGGAAAATATGTCTTGATATAAGTGAGAATAATCTGCAAGAGGAACAAGTACCTTTATATCAATGTTCAAGAATTATTTATTGAAACAAGCTCAATATATCTCGTTAAAAAGTTTCTTGTAAGCTAGTTCTGTGTTATAAGTGTAATAACATACTTGCACTAGAAACTAAAAAAATACATGCTAAGATTTTGCTGTTTTGCAATGTACACAGCCTCTAGAAAACTGCGAACTACAAACATCGTTAAATATTTGGGTAGTGGTAAAACCACCAAAGCAAGAAAGAGTGCTTCCCTTGTCATTCCTGTCAAGCACACACTCAGAAAAACGTGCGTGATTTAATATTTTTGCAGCACATCATACAGTCAGAGTGTACTGTCCCCCTACTGATAGGTAATTAACCCACTTAATAACAGTAGGACTAATCCTGTATGGGGTTGGTACAGTCAGGAATAGCGGGCTGCTCTCTTCACACCCCTTTCACTCAAGTGGAGTCGTTAAAAATGCATAACGCGTTCTGGAGCTGGCAGGGGCCATAGAGAGAGCGAGAGACATCTGAACCTCGGAGGCTGGAATCTGCTGCAGAGGAATCAAACCTGATTGACAAGCAGCTGATGTTATGAAGCTTTTGTTTCAGCTCGTCAGCTGCTGTGCGACAGCAGAGAGAGTGGCGTGCTGAGCTGGGATTTCAGAAGTGGGGGGTGATTTTTTTTTTTAAAAAAAAGGAAAAAGAGGGGGAGAAAAAAGTGACGGGAGGCATAGAGGAAGGAGGGCAGAGAGAGCAACTCTCTTCACCTTGCTGTGTCAGCACCGCTGCACAGAATTAAATGACATACTTAGAGAGGAAGGATATTTGAGAGGCGCTGCGGCTTGAGTGGGACAGAGTAAATTCAGAAATCAATGTCTCCCTTCTCTTTTTTTCCCCCTCTGTGG
>CAEGAF010034830.1:0-19158 GCA_903067075.1 Micropoecilia bifurca | reverse complement strand
TTCATGTATATATATGTAAAAGGCTTAGTGCATTCAGTACCGACGGTAACGTTGCCAGAACCGTCTCCCGTCTTTCTATTGACCCGGTAAAACTCAATACTGTGAGGCTTCAGGGCTCCATCAGGGATGTAAAACAACACAATTTAAAAGACAGATAATCATGATTCATTATTTTCTTTTTTATTATTCTTTTCCTACTGTAGAGCACATTTACTTCCTTCAGACCAAAACTTCCTTCTGCAGAAGTCACAAATTGCCATAATGATTGACTCACCCACAGCTCTGTGAGTGCTGTTGCCTTCTTCCCTGCCAACTCCTGCCGAGAGTCCAACGGCTCCAGACCACTTGAAGCTGTTCCTCACTCTCAGACACTTGACACATTTTGATTGATGGTGGAGCGAAAGTGAGTCTGGCCTTTCCTGTACAGCTTCCAGTGTTTAGCACCCACAGCACCATAGCTGAGCATGATTAAGATTCTCCAGCATTCCCCAGCAGGAGACTGCTGATTGAGCGTTCGGTTGTTAGAAATGCTAAACAAGATGGCTCTACTATTTGACAGGCATCAATGTCAGAATTTGTTTTTTTTGTGTTTTGCAAAGATGTCAGCAAACATCCTGTGGGGATTCAAGAACAACATTGTCTGGATACTCCCTCTATGCTTTCTGCTCATTGACACCTTTTTCCTTCATTCTCCCTGGAAACGGTTCTGATGAGAATATCTGATGAATAGATGCACAAGCATGTCAAAAGCCTCTGCCATATAACAGTTAGTGTCTGCTACATACACTGTCCTAACAGCATAAAATACATGTGTCTCTAAATAAGTTGGGATTCATTTGCAAATGGTTTATTTAAGTAATCAAATTTACAAAATGAAACGCTATCTTATATATTTATATTTCAATAGATGATGTAAGAAATACATAGAGTTTGAGAAAGATAGGACTGATCAGAATAAATGTTTCCTGTCAGGTCAGGACTTAGAATTACAAAAATTAGTGTGTGCTGTGGTGGTGCAGGGGTTAAGCACAATCCACATATGGAGGCCTGAGCCCTTGACGTGGCTGTTGCAGGTTTAATTCCCCTTCTCTCGTTAACCACAGGCCACCAAAGCCAATAATAAAATAAAAACAGAATTACAAAAATTATTTATATTTGATAAATACCAAAATAATATTTTTTAAACTTTCCTCAAATTCAGAAGTCCATAAACATTTCTATAGCATGATATTTTCCTCAATAGTCATTGTTCAAACACTTCAGGTTTACTTCTATCAAATCACAGGCGTTATTCTGAAAGAAGGTCTTTGTATCTGAGTAAATTTACAATTTGTAATCTGGCATTGTTTGCTTTTAGGCTTCCTCTCTGCGTGGCGTCTCAGTTGTTGGTACATGAAACAGTGTGATGACACTCTTACTGTCCAGATTTTGCTTAAGTTCTAGGGTGGATTAGAATATTTCACACCAAACTATCTTCAGACCACAAAACCCATCTATTTATTTGTGCGGACAGTGGCAAGACACTCCAAGGTGTTCATATTTGCACTTGTTTTATCTATAATTGTTAAAACTTTCAATCCTCTGGAAATGATGACCTGTGATGAAGCATGGTGGTGAAAATCCACAATTAAATACTTCTGCAAGACAATCTCCATGTATGTTCAGTTTAAGTCATTCATAAATAATAAAATTGTGCTTTGTCTTTTGATTCACAAAAGTAATAGTCTTCTGGGTCACAACACAAACTATTTAAGAAACTGCAAAAGATGGTTACAAGGAGTTTGTAAAAATCTTAAGCTCTTAGTGAGTCAGTAAAGAGCAGCAGGGATTTTTCTAACATGATCCCAAGTCCCTAAGAGTTGCTTTGGAGCCTTGTTGCTGTTTTCTGCTCAATAAACTGCTTTCCAGCTGTGCTCTGTCAGAGGAGACTTTGAGAATTAAAGCATGTATTCCATAACATTTCCAGGGTCAGTTGCAGGAAAAGGAAAATTTGTGATGTTGGAAAAAGTAGAATATTTTTTATAAGCTGTCTTCACCATGAAATCAAAGTTTGTTTATTCATTATATGGTATTGCTCATTTCCCTGACTGAATAATAATGAGGTGCAGAAACTGCGAGGTGACAATACAAGTATAATTAGATTTACAAAGGACACATTTCCAAGTGCTTTATGAGGTTTGGATATGTAATGAAATGCTCTTTGCCTCTTGCTTCAAAACTTTTTCTTTTCTTGATGTGTCCCATTCCAAATGTTCTTAAATACTGTACACACAGAAAATGTATGTGTTTATTAAACATGATAGATTAAGTCCTTCATTCATTCCTGTGCTGGTAATTGGAGCTGTATTAAAAACAAATACATCATATTAATTTACATTGGAATATAGTAGACAAAATGGCATTCATTGATAAATAGACTAAATATGGTGATAAAGTTTGATTTATTTTTTTGTCTTGGACTTGGCGTTTTCTTGTTTTCTTTTTGCTTCTTTGTGTAGGACCATTAATACTATTTACTATTATTACTGGTTACCACAATTTTAGAGACCAGAACTGCAACATTTGTGACATTTTCAGCTGGTGTGGCTGCACTGTGTTCATTGCACTGCGTCACAGACTAAATCTTTGAGCCACCTGTTCCCCCCAGCCTCACCTGTGGTGATGCTGCCTCAAGAACCCCTGAAATAAACTATCCAGAAAACTCTGAAGAAAACACTGAGCGCAACTTCCTTCTTTATGAAATGTAAACAAAAATGGAGTGGTGTAAGATTTTAGCGGTTGTAGAATTTTTCTTTAGTCTTTGGCAAAAAGCCACGAGTCATTTCTCCTGCTAGCATTGGGACCATGTTTGTTTTTTCTGTATTTATCCTGAATGCCCTATGCTGTAGTCCTCTTCCTGTTTTTGGAGCAGTCTCTGTTCTACTTGACATTCACATGTATTGTAACCACACCAGAGTTTATTTAAATTCAACTAAGAACTAAGTTGTCTTTTTAACCTCATCAGAGGTTGATTGCACATTCACATCTTCCCAAACAAACCAGACTTTCTAGGAAAATGAACTACAGTTCATGTAAAACAGACTAAACAGGGCTGCACCTTGCTTACACACAGAAAAATTCTAGTTTTCTAGTTAGCCTTGAGACAATTGGTTGACCTAGTTTTATTTCTAGGACCAATTTATATTAGGCATATCCAAATAATGGGGGTGAAAATAAATTTGTACTTCCAGTTTTTGGATTCTTAGTTCTAAAACATTTTGAAAATCTTGGGGCATTGTCCTGAGAATTCACCGATATTCCCTGCTTTGTGTTTGTTTTCACAGAAATTCTACTGTGAATCTATTAAACTAGTGTTTATCTCCTGACACATATTAATTATAGGCACTTCATTTGTTAAGCTATGATTAGAAGGGTCATGAGTTAAATTACAACTTATGTAGAGTATGTGTTGATGTAGGGTTGGTTTGATGCTAATCTTGTGTGTTTAATGGGTTTGGATGATTTGTATGGTGATGTTATAAATTCCAGATCAGAATAATTCCCTGAGGTTTTCCTGACTTTCCATCTGAAAATCACATATATATATATATATATATTTCAGGGTTAATATAGACATGTATAGTGTAGTGTAGTATAGTATAGTATAGTATAGTATAGTATAGTATAGTATAGTACAGTGTAGTGTAGTGTAGTATAGTATAGTATAGTATACTGTACTGTACTGTACTATACTATAGTATAGACATGAAATGCTCACTGTTTTGTTTGCTCCAAAGGTCATAAAGGCAATAGATGAAGGCTACCGACTCCCAGCGCCCATGGACTGCCCTCCAGGCTTGCACCAGCTAATGCTGGACTGCTGGCAGAAAGACAGAGCTGAGCGTCCAAAGTTTGATCAGATTGTTGGCATTTTGGATAAAATGATCCGCAACCCTAACACCTTGAAAACCCCAGTGGGCACATGTACAAGGTAAGGAAATAGAACCCTAAATAACTCATTTTAAAGGTGATCCCCTGCAATAAAGAATTTCTACTTTTATTTCAGTGCATTAATAGATGATCTAAAGTGTCCCATGGATGATTTAGCCTCTCTTGTTCAAAGACAGAAAATAATTCCTGGAGAATCGATTGGAAAAGCAGCCTCTATATGGCTTTATGGTCAATAAGAGGGCTTTTAAATCAATCTCTATAATGAGTTCCTAGTACTTTGGAGAGCAGTGGGAATGCCAGCCCCCACTCTAACATTTGTCAGACGAATTCTATTTGCAATCAGACTATACTTTGCTAAGGTGAAATTAGAGGTTACAACTGGTTAAAAAGCCTTTTATTATATGGATACAGCAGGAGATGTATTCCCCAGTCTATTTAAATTGAAAAGATAATGATAAAAATCTTTTTCTAAAGTAGAAGCTGACATTGTTCATCTACTTATGAGTTTTACTTGGATCGAAGTCTCCATGCAACACATTTTTTCTCTGCTTTTCCCAATTTACCGCCCTGCTGGATGCCATTGGTTGCTGCTTTGTTTCACCTCCTGCTTGATGATGATGTCAGCGGAACACTTCCTTTTCACATTAGACATGAATGTCTCTCTGTGCTCGTCTTGCAGACCAATTAGCCCCCTCTTAGATCAGAGCACACCAGACTTCACCACTTTTCGCTCAGTAGGAGAGTGGCTGGAAGCCATCAAGATGGAGCGATACAGAGACAACTTCACTGCAGCCGGCTACAGTTCCTTGGAGTCTGTAGCCAGGATGTCAATAGAGTAAGTAGATATGAAGCATCGTGAAAAGGCATTAAAACACTTCACTATGTTTCATCTCCATATATATGTATATATATAGTGAGATTTTCAATTCAATTGCTTAACTACTTAACTATAAAAGCCTAGAAGAAGTTATAAATCAGTTAAGCTCAAGTTTCTGCTGTCTTGATATGATCCTCACAACTTTCCTGAAGAAAGTCCTGTCTGTCATTGAGTCTGATCTGATTCATATTGTAAACTCGGGTGTTCAAACCACTGACAAAAATAACAATCTGGACAAATCACTACATCAGAATTACGGGCTGATCTCCAACCTCCCATTCATCCCAATTCCTGATGATCTCATGACCATATTGGGATGAAAGTACATGCCTCTGCACACTGTATAATTTCTCCGTAGTGATCAAAAAACTACTACCTAATTAATCAGAGAAAAGGTTGGACTGCCATGTGGTTAACAATACTTCAAGCATTTAGAATAATGAGGTTAGGTCTGTCACCATCACTTTGCTGGGTGAGATATTGTCCCATAAATGATTGGAGAGAAACATAATATTATTAATGAATGCAATGTCAATGGCGTAATAATGCAGATATGCCCTCTCAAAGATCAATATTAATTTAAAAAGCTATGGTAATTTTATTTATGTAGCACATTTTCAGCAACAAGGCAATTCAAAGTGCTACAGATCACTTAACACTAGAACTAGAAGACATTTTAATTATTCAAAATAAATAAACCAAAAACAAATAAAATTGATTAAAAGTCTTTGTAAACAAACCTGACCTTCAAAATAGATTAATTATTGGACTCAGACAGAAAAAACAGGCAATACTGCCAGTTAGGACTTTTGTGAAAAAGTGTAAACTTCCTACTTTTTACTGGGTGTCAAATGTTTGCAGCAGTTTTTGAAATGCCGGTTTTACAATGAGATGAAAAGGTAGCATCTCTTTAATAATTAAGCAAATTGTCTTAAGTGCAAACGGAGTTTTAGTGAGCACAGTTTTGTGATGTCCTTTTTGTAATTTGCTTGTCTAGTAAACAAGTGACTATGGACTGTCAGTCAGATGGAATTGTAGTGTTTCTGTTTATTTTATTTTTGAAACTTAAATCAGAAGACTGCATTTTAGACACTTGAAACATGAGACAAACATGTTTAGTTGCTATTGTTTTACAACAAATTCAACGTACCAGCTACAGGCTTTAAGTGGTTCACCACAGCCATTCAGTCTGAATTCAAAGTGATCACAGACTGCAGCCGTCATGTTCGGCGTTTTCTCCAGCGTTTTCCTGGATTGCTCCTCCTCTCAGGCTTTCATGCTCTGCTGTGTGGTAGCAGGAAGGTAACTGATGCCAGAGCTTAGTTGTCCTTGACACACAAGGAGTGGCAGATCAAAGTCATCACTACCCATGGAGAAGCCAACATGTGACGCAACAGTGGCTACCGTCGCAAAAGCTAAACATTTTTTTTAAACTTTATTTTGTTCATATCATTTCTCATGGACAAATTTCTTCGGTCAATAGCAAGAAAAGCACAAGCGATTGTCGCCTCATCGCACAAGTTCCAGGGGTAACGAAAGGAGCTGCATCTCCTCGTGTGTTGAGCCTGTTATGCTTTTTCTTGCAAGGAGAAGATATTTTTCATCCAGTCTCTTTGGAGAGACGTGACAAAAACAAATAAGCGTGCAAGTGGAACACATCAATCTCATTTTAATTTATTATGCAAAAAATGTATTTATTGCAACAGTCCTATATTGGTGAACAAATCAAACATTTGCGTAGAAAGGCATTAGATTAAGTTGTGTTATTAGTGAGTCAGTTCCGCAAAGCACTAATTCAGTCTATCAACCAAATGTTCCAGGATTGTTCCAAAGCCATTTTTGATGTGCTTTTTAGATATGCTGCAGATGTATCATGTATCATGCTAAACATTTTGATGGAAACAGAAGAAAAATATTTGATAAAACATAATAGCATAAAAATTTCAGTAGATAAAAATAACTTCCTAAGAATAAGTTGCAGAGAATTCCACTGTTATGCTTGCTGTCTGTTTTATTACCAGAGATATTATAATAGCAGGTTGCTTCAGATTTTCACACGCTTGTCTTTGTCATCCTAATGTTATTTTTTCCATTTTCACAATGCAGTTTATATGCTCAACAACAACTCTGCATGTTTCAGCTCCACCCAGAGGAGCTGAGCTCATTTTTCAACAACAGCTTCATTCACATCTCTTTTATCAGCATGGATTTATACATCCACAGAAGCTGTTACCTTCCTGCCTGCCAGTTTGCTCTGCTTATTAGTTTAACACTATACATGAGCTCTAACCTCATATCCTACAAAGAACTACTGTCTTTTAAAAACAATTCATCTAAAGCCTTCTCTCATTTTAGGGCTAAAAGAATACAGCAAAAATTCCCTTCTAAACACGAGGCAGTTCACTGACTCCTTCCGTTACGCTTTTGTCTTGTATCATTTATCAAAAACTGTCTTCATAAGCATGCAAACACTGGATTGCCCATGTATATCTATTTTTAGAGCTAAATCAGGTCACTCCATTAATGCCATTACTTTTCCCAACAAAAGACAGAAGAACTTGTTTCTGCCGTTGGTTTGATCAGATTAGCCTTCAGATAAAATATATACCTAGAGTGGGGAAAAGTATTGAACAGGCCTGTCATTAATAAGCAATACATCAATTGCCTGATAAATTAAAATGAGCTCAATTTGCATAATTTATCTCTTTCTCCTTTTGAAGGGCAATTTTGTTTACAGAGACTTCATAATTTATTTTTTTGTTGTTTGTTTTTATTTATTTTTTTATTTTGGATATTTCAATTGTCTTCCAGTTCCAGTTTTAGATGTTCATTCGAAACTAACGTTTATTGAATGTGTTCTTGCATTATTGCGCCATAACCATTATGTTTCTTGCAAATTGTCTCATAACAACAATATTATAGCTTATTGCAATGACTTCAGGGAAAATGTATCGTCCAGCAAAGTTTTGCAACATTTTCTGTATAGTATAAGGTCCTGATAGAGCCGTTTGTTTTCACCCATCATAAGATGTTTCTGGTGTGATACATCTTTACAATGAGACACCATCCATCCATCCATCCATCCATCCATCCATCCATCCATCCATCCATTTTCTGCTGCTTATCTGGAGTCGGGTTGCAGGGGCAGCAGCTTCAGAATGGAGGCCCAGACTTCCCTCCCCAGCCACTTCCTCCAGCTCCTCCAGGAACCCCAAGGCGTTCCCACCCCAAGGGTGGGACTATGTCTTCCCTCCTCCTGGTGGGACCTGAACTCCTCACCATGGAGGCGTCCAGGAGGCATCCTGACCAGATGCTCGAGCCTCAACTGGCTCCTCTCAACATGGAGGAGCAGCGGCTCTACACTGAGTCCCTCCTGATGACTGAACTTCTCTCTCTAAGTTAGAGCCCAGCCACCCTGCGGAGGAAACCCATTTCGGCCGTTTGTATCCGTGATCTCGTTCTTTCGGTCATGATCCAAAGCTCATGACCATAGATGAGGGTGGGAACATAGATCGACCGTTCGTTTCTGACTCAGCTCTCTCTTCACCCTGACGGACCGGTACAGATGGACCGGTACCGATCGGTACAGCGCCCGCTTCACGGCAGACGCTGCCCCAATCCACCTGTCGATCTCCCGCTCCCTTCTTCCCTCATTGGTGAACAAGATCCCCAGATACTTAAACTCCTCCACTAATGAGAAACTAATTTAAACTAAACTAGCTGGTTTTAACTGGCACTGGTTACTTTCTAAATGGTGATGGATTTAACTTTATATGTCCTATTTTCTTCGTGTACATCTGCTCAGTGTGTAATTGTACTTCATCATACATAAATGTATGGACTGTTTAGTTTTCATTCATTCTTTCCATCTTCTGGTGGAAATGTTGTCAGTAGTTGACATGCTGAGAACTTATTTTCTCAACTGTGTATAATGTAAAAATCTGTTCATTGAAAAGAAACCTGAGTCCATAACAGGCTCCATTTGTACAGTGATGGATGTGTTCTCTTGCAGGGATGTGATGAGCTTAGGAATCACACTAGTGGGCCACCAGAAAAAGATCATGAGCAGCATACAGACTATGAGAGCCCAGATGCTGCACCTTCATGGAACAGGAGTCCAGGTGTGACATGCTGGGATGGGACGCCTCAGTCAGGGTAAAAACACTAAGGCAGGACTACTCTGGAGCAACGCCTGGTCAAAGTACACGGATATCTGCTGTGTCTGACTCCTCCTACTGCTCCTGGAGGGAAATCATTCCTTTGTTCCTCAGCGAAGGAATGAGGTCCGTTTCTTCAAAGGCACTAAAGAGAGGAAAGGGCAAGAAGCAGCGACAAAAATCAACTACCTGAATGAGATAACTTGTTTTTCTTTCTTATGTGTAGACGCGCTTAAGAACTCAACCACATATCAAGGGGCGAGGCGGAAAGGAGTTTTATTACCTTAATGATGGAATTAAGCGCACACCATAGATGTGAATTTCCTTTACAAATCAAACAAAACTTCTTTTGGTTCCTTTTTCTACAGTCTTTATTTTCTGTGTGCTTGCCACAAGGAAATACTGTGGCATCCACAGGACTTGATTTCCTCCTTGTCCTTGGATGTGACAACAGGGTAACTCTTATCCGGATGCCGACGGAGCTTTGCGTTGCAGATTTCCAGGTACTGTTTGTGCTGAGTCGTGCAGGACTGAGCTGGTTGCAGTTTTTTTCTTTCCTTTAACTTGTTTTTAACATCCTTATTGCATCCCAAAATCCTTGTTTGCAGCCCAGGAAATGGGGTATGTCGCAATCTTCAAACTTTTGAAGAAGTTTGCACAATAAAGGCAAACTTTTCCTGTAGTCACATGGTTTTTATATCAGAGTAGCAATATCTATTTGTCATAGAATTCCCAACAGGACACAAATCTTAGAACTGATGAAAATCTGCGAGCACAGTTCAAAGATTGTTTTCAATTTGCAGCCACTCTGTAGTTCTGCTATCATTCTGCCTAAAATCTTGCACATAGTTTTCTCCTGCAAATTGGATGGTGTTTAATGTTGGATCCCGGAACAGAGGAGATGTCATACTGCCTTAAAACGTATTTAGATTTAGTATTTACAATGTTTTAGGTACTTTAATGGTGATGCTATCTGTGGCTCCTTTAGAGGCTTTTCTCACTTTTTCTTTCTTGTGGTGTGATGTCTTCTTATCTGTGACTAGATCTGGTGTGCACAAACTCAGACTACTACCAGGAATGACAGATTCAGTCAGGAAGAGATTGACTAAAAGAGCAATAATTACCAGGGAGAAGCAGTCTTCAACAGAGATCCTTTATGGTGCTATGTATGAAAAACGTGTGTGCTACTGTGTACTGACAAACACTTTGGGAAGATTCTGTCACCCCCAGAAAGGGGAAGGAATGTACCTCTAAGACCTAAAATGCTTTGGAGCGCGCTCAGAAACGTGCCATGCCAAGTCATCAAATGAAATAATCATGTTGTGTTTTCCCTTCATGATATGGTAAACATTTGAGGAAAATCTAACACAGCATGGAAATGTCAAGCTGAGTTGTCGCAAAGATGAAAGTGGCTCCATTTGAAACTCTAAAAAGGTGCAAATTAGCCATGCTAACATCATCCTCCGACACATTGCACCACCCAGAAATCAAAGAGATCCTTCAGGGTTGGCGTCTGAAAAAAACCTGGGACCAAAGGATGGAGTCTTCATCAGACGCAGGCCTTGCTGGTAAATCCTTCCGTCCTTGCTCCACAGGCAGCTGCGCAGCTCCTCTTGTTTATTTATGCATCTCCGCCGCTCTTCCCTCACAGGCGTGGATGTGACGGAACATGCATTGAAATATGCTCCTCTTTCTTTCGGTGTGACTGTGTGGAAAACAGAGCTGAAGCAGAGGCATGTGGGGGGTGAACGATGTGTTTTAAGGCTGATCAACCTCTTTGGTGCCATCTGTCACTACTTCAAAAACAAAAAAATATTTTCTTCTTAACTGAATGTGACTTATTGCAATTTTCTTTTATATAAAGATGTATTTATTCATCTGTCATAATATGGGGGGTTGGGTCACTGACAACAATCATTGCAATTTATTTCACTGCTGCCGTAACCTCCTAATATTGTATTAATGTATTCCTAAATGTTTCACCTCCAGGACATAGACCAATGGTCCCCAAACTACGGCCCGTGGGCTGGATCCGGCCCGCCTCTACATGTGAGCCGGCCCCCTGAACAATACCGGAGAGCATTTAGATTTTTTCATATACCGTATTTTCCAGACTATAAGTCACTACTTTTTTCCTAAGCTTTGAACTTTGAGGCTTATATGTGTATTTTTCTTCAACCACCAGGGGGCTCTTTAGCAGGAAGTGAATCATTGGAAGTCAAAATTGGAAATAAAAGAAGAAAGCGCCCATTAAAACGGAATTAGGTTTTAATAGGGAAATAAAATTTGACAATGTTGTCGATCAGTTAAATAGCATTGAGGGAAAAAGAAGATTTCATTTTTTTTAAAATAATACTGGGATCATTATGAGAATTTGAGGTGTAGATATTAGGATCCAACAGATGGCAGTAGTGCAACAATAATGGATGCAAGCTGCCGTTGAAACCTAAAGAAGAAGAAAGCGTCCATTTTTATTTAGCACATGCTAGTAACAACACAAAGGATCAGCACTTTTACTGTTACAGTTATCGTTTGGAAACTACCGTAATCAGTTCAGTTAAATCTAAACTTGGCAACTTTTTCTTTTTCATCCGTAATAAATGTGATATTCAATTGACCTGTTATGACTCAAATCTTGGCTGTCCTCCCCCGTCTGCTGCTGCTGCATCGCTGTGGAAAACCTGGAGCGGCAGAGATATCTGCAGTTTGTGTATGTTCACTGCGTTTTTGTTTTGTTTTTTTTAACTTTGGGGTTGTGGCTTATAGCCTGGAAAATACAGTATTTATTTCATAAATAGTGTTATTTCCTAGATTTTTTCTGTGAAGAACCCAGAGAATGTTATTTAATTGTGCTTTCTGGAAAACAATACATTTTTACATTTGAAACTACACTACTACAGTAATTGTCACAATTTTTCTGTTGCAAACTGACTCTGGTTCCCACCAGAGAAGGGAAACGTTATGTGGCCCCCTGACATTGAGAAACAAGATTTTTAGTGAAACAGAAGCTTGAGTCTTACAAGCTGTCCAAGCTCTGTGGCATTTCTGTGCTTCATTCACATCTTTCTGATGCAAGAAAATGGGAGATAGACCCAGTCACTAAAAACAAGAGATGGAAAAAATAGTTTGCAGCAAGATCACTGCTATCTATCTCATTGAGCATTTTAAGATCAATTGACATGAAAGAATCAAATTTCCAGGTATCGTAAATTCCGGACTAAAAATAAAGGAAACAGAGGGATTCACATTTATTTATCCGACATGAATTATTTACACACAATGGTTTTTTTAATTAATTAATTTTTTTTTTAACTTTTCATGAATTATCTACCAGTAACACAAGCAGGTAAATGCTTTTTCCCAAACGTGCATGTGATATGATCATTGAGTGCATCTTCATCTTCCTCCTGTACATTAAAACCACTAAAGTCATCTTCTTCAGTGACATCTTCACACAAATTTCCTCAGTCTCTCTTTGTTGTCACTCTCAATGACACTTTCATCTTAAGGCAAATTTGCTATTGACCTTGTTCTGTCCTCTTTATCATGCAGCAGTTCAGCCTTTCCAAACATGCTAACTAAGAATTTGCTACTGAGGATGGAGTCTGGCCCTTTGTGTTTTGTCCACTCCGGTTTAATGGTAAAAATGGTATATGCAGCAGTAGCAGCCACTACATGCTAATTGAACAAATAGATAAAATGTAAATGCAACAAAACACATTCAGATTCAATTCTCCTTCAATTCTTTGGAGGCAGTAGATGTTCTTACTGTTTATTTTAGGCTGATGCTTTCAGTCAGGTGATTAGTTTATGATGTTTGAAATTAGGTCATTGTAATTTTTAACGCAATACTTTGTTTTCATTTGTATTAAAAGTTGATTTTGTGTGAAAATTCTTTTTTAAGCAAACACATTTGACTAACTGAAATAAACTGACCCAATTTATTTTTAAAATGAACATGGAATGAGATATGCATCTGATTCTTTTTTTTTTTTTTTTTTTTTTTTTTTGCTTCAAGATAGACAGCAGTTGCCGACTTATAGTAGGTTTCCTTCGCTGTGGGCTTCACCCTTGGTGAAGAGACACCAGAAATTAGTCCTGACCAGAACTCCTTGTCACACATCCCTTCTTTCATCTATACAGCAAAGCTCAGCAGTTGGGTTTCGGCCAGGCCTTTGAATTGAATACAGCATGAAGTCATTCAGTCAGCACAAAACTCCCTAGTTTACAGACGTCACCCTCTTTCTCTCACCCAGCTCTTTACTTCATGGTGATTTTCTAACCTGACTCTAAGACGCCTCACTCCCACTGGTAGAAGACCTTTGTTCTTTTCTTCTGGACTTGGGAGGCAGCAGTTGAAGCCAAATTGAGATTACCGCCAGGTTACAATTGATTCAGTGAACGAATCACCTGCAACTTTTACAAATTAGTTTCTGCTTATTTTATTGGCATGCTGTAATTCAGGTCACTTAGCTCTGGATAAAAAGGTTTTGATGTGAAAAAGGTTATTTCAGCATTTTTTTTTAAGTATAATGTACAAAAAAGACAAAAACAAGCTGAAACTCGCAAGTAATGGAGTAGTGGTTGAAATCAGAATTGACAGAGTATAAAGTTATTTTTCAAATCAGGATGTCAAGCAGCTGGACATTACCTTTTTGGGGAGGAAGTGGATATTTCCAAAGACAGCCACACTGTCGATTGTGTCAGAAAGAGGTCACACTATGAGGGAATCTTTCACTACGTTTGAACTGTAAAACCTGTACATTTTATTTATATTGGGGGTTTTTTACGGCTATTACTTAGTAGAGAGCTCTGATTATATGGAAAATGCACTATATTTTTGTATATCACAGATGAATTATTGTCATCCACAAGATTTCAGTTGAACATATTTTTCCATTTTCCATTTAGGACCAAAGACAGCTGATAGGATGTTCATTTTTAATGTAGACTTTGTTTTCATGTTGCCTTCAGTTTCTTGTACAGTGATGCAAATTTTTGATTTAATATTTATTTTTTTGTGATGAAAGTATTGAGAATATTCACTGGTCAAAAAGTATTTTCCCTAACAGCGGAAATGTGAGATGATTTGAATTAGATAATTTCTTGTTACATAGACAATTCTTTTTGCTTTGTAATCTTTGTAATAGACTGTACATATATTTTTGGAAATACAATTCATTCTCTACAGAAATGCCTTGTGTCCTTTGTGATTAATTTATAAATATGTAATTAGACGGTTTTGTGTTTATTTTCTTTCGTCTTCTCATTTTTCTTATTGAATTATAAGATGAAATGTTTTTTTCTTATATTTTAATCATTTGAGAAGTTCTATGATCCTGGGGATTTCAGGGCTTTCTGTACCCCATCATTCAGCAAACCTCACCTTCTGGGGGGTCCAGTCAGGCCTTACAGAGGGAGACAGCGGAGAGGCCAGAGCTCCTGCCCCTTTGGTCCTTGATGCCCCAAGTGCATCAAGGACCAAAGGTTTTGAGTTTTTGTCTTATTTAATCTGTGCATCAGGAGGCCTGCTTGTGCCCCTCAACAAGAATGTTTAGCTAAAATTAACAACTTTGCAAAATAAATGAGTCTGGCTGCCCTCAGTCTAATAATGACTGAACTGATTCTCAGTGCCTCAGTCTCCATGTTGTTAACACTCTTGGCTTTATTCTATCATTTTGCCCCAGTGCTGGACTAAATTCCCAGTCACCACGACTCACCTCAAAGCCCTGGTATCATCTGCGCATTGTCTGGTCTTTGCTTCACCTTAACCTAACGTTACTACCAGGCTCTAGCTCTTCATGCAGGGATGTCCCACGGTCTGATAAATCTGATAAAGACCCCGTTCCCCTTTCCTACTAGAACCATGTGCATCACTTACATTATTTAAAAATAGATTTAGTAAAGTCTGTGAGATTGGGCCCATGTTAATTGGTCGAGCCTAAAATCACTCTGATTATTGGATATTTACTGTGATTCTATTCTACAACTTCTTGTTGTAGAACAAGAATATATGACAGTGCAGCATTTTCTCCATGGTTACTAAAGATTATGAAGTGCAGTATATCTAGTTACCTTGTGAAAAGTCTTGGCTGCGCATCTGGGGGGCTGCCTCCCCTTAAGATTAACAACTGTTATCCATGATCGTCTTATTTGCTAATGAAAAAAATGACAAGCGTGGTTTGTATCCCGGTTTGCCGATCAGAACCCCATGGCCAATTTTACCATGAAATCAACTGAATAAAAGTGACTTTAGGACACTATCTGTTTTTTCTCAAACGTTACAGGAGCCAATTGGTTGTTTTGATGTCTATCATTATGGTGTGGACCCCTTTAAATAAAGAGTCTGTTATTTTGGGGGACTGGTAGGGGGCTAGAAGGGGGGGGGGTACTAAACTGTTGAGTTGTCTTTTCTAAAACCTGTAAAACATTTGTACCTACTTGATGAGACAGTAAGATCTCTTCTGGCCATCCTATAAACTCCCTCCATTTAAATCAGCCATAAACGTCAATTCCTCAGCAGAGATTAAAAGGCTTTCATTTGATCACATATTTAAGGAGTTCCAGTTTTCGTTGTGGGGTGTCCATTAGTGGCTCTCTATGCTGCTTCCAAGTCTGCTCAGCAGTCTATGTGAAGCCAAGGCTCAGGTTTTATGAGATTTTGTTTTTTCATCAACTGCGGAATCTGTCCCAGCTTTAGTGTTTTGATCATTTGCAGAAGTAACAAGATTTTAAAAATGGAGTAAAGTAGCGATATCTCAATCTTTAGATGAAATGAATCATACATGATTCACTTTCTTCACCAGGTTGCTCCTTCTCACAGTTTCTTCTGTTAGAAAACTTCAGGAGTTATTCACAGATCATGCTGTAGCTTTTGTGTTGAACAAAATTCCAAAATTCCAAATGTTATTTAAAATACTAAGGAGAAAGGCAGAGGGGAGGACCCATAACAGCAAAACATAAAATATTGAGCTTTGAGTGCCATCTTTAAACATAATTTTGAAAAGCAGAACATCATTTATTTCTAAAGTATATTTATATGAAAGGCACAATATAAAGTTGATTTTGGCCAGCATGAAATACAATTTTTTTCTCCTACAAAGAGACATCCAAAGAGCGATGGACTGAAAGCTGAGTATGTTGCAGCGGTTTGGCAGTGGTTTCCCCCCTCAGCAACATGCAGAGGGGGGAAGCATCTGAATGTCACGTCCTTGAGAAAAAAATTAATAAATCTCAGCCAATATTTGGCAGAAGATACGAGTGAAGTGTGTGAACCCTCGACTGATCTATTGTTCACTGAAGCCTCTGATCTGAACTTCATTGGCAACACATCCAAAAAGGTGATGGATCCAATCTTCAAATTTCAATTATAAACATAAAATATGAACAGAATGGAGAGCATGTTTTTGTAACATTATTTTTCTTGTAATGTTCAAGCCCCACACAACTCAGCAAACACCCACCTGTGTGTTGAACACCATCAGTGGTGGACTGGCCTCCTCACGGTTACCGAAGCAGAATAAAATCATCCTGACAGTTTGGAAAAAGCTGCTCATTTCCACACAGTGGGACGTCTTGACAGCTACAGCTAAATCACAGCATAATCAACATGTTTGTTTTTTTGTTTCAATGATTACATTTATTTATAAAAATGTCAAACACCTGAGCAGTATGTCCATTTATTTTACAGTAGATGCACCCAGTGGAGGGACTTTCTAAATGAATTGCGGTGGCGTAGCATGGAGGGGATCAGCCTGTGGTTCTGCTGAGCTTTAATGGAAACAATGCTTGAAAGGTTTCAGCACTGTTCACTCTGGTGTCTCTCATCTTCCTCATGGCAACAACTCTCACTTTATCTAAGGCTTTGGGTGAAGAAAGCCCAGTGAAACCACAGCTATTAAAGCAGGTAGTAGGACTTTTGGCAGTTTCCATGTCCTGCTGGAAAATGAAATTTTCTTCATAAAGCTTGTCAGCAGAAAGGCATGAAATGAACATTTCATGATAAATGTCTTTGCTGAGTTTAAACTTGATAAAACCCAGTGGACCAACACCAGCAGGTGACATGACACTACAGATCATCACTGAAAGGCCTCAAGCAAAGTAGATTTTGTGCTTCCCTCTTCCACCAGACTCAAGTCCTCCTTCTTCTTAGACCTACTAAGATATTTCTGATATTCCCTTTTTTCCAGAGTGATTTACCCCGGGAAAGGTGACGGTTGCAGGCCAGGTTCTTGATATGTCTGTTTGTGACTTCTCGTAGTACACAGATAGTAAAAGGTCACTTCAAGGTTTTGTCTTTCTTGTTTGTGTACATATTTCTGCTATGTATCTTCTTTCCAATAAATTTTCCATTAGTATCTAGGAATACAGGCTGCACAGGGGAGCAGATCACATGGGTTCTCTAGAGGTACTTGCTTCCTCCCAAGGTTCAAAAGCACGACTCAGATATTTAGTGTCTCCAAAGATGCATCCACACCAGCTCTGATTAGTTCACTTTAATCAAACTCTAGTCTATTTGTCTAGAAAGTTCATTTCACTTGGGGAAGTGTGAATGTGTAATCAAAATCTGATGCAGACCAAAAACATGAACACTGGTCTGCATAAAGTCGTAGGTTTCGGTTTGGTGGAAATTAACTGGTGCAATTGGAATGAATATGTGAACGCAAGCAAACCACAGCAAGCAAAAACAGAAACGTGATGATGGTGCAAGGCATTCTGGGCAAACAACCAAAACAAACACAAGCAGTTGGAATGTCTTGTCGTCTTTAGCCGAAGTCAAAAGAGAAATCATACAACCGCAAAAATCTGATGCTACTCCATTTTAGTTTACATTCCATGAAGAAGGGCGTAAGTTGCGCTCAGAGTCTCATTCAGAGGTTTTTGTGTCATTTCCTTCTATGGTTTGAGGTGCAGTGCCACCACAGACAAGGAGAGTGCAGTGAGAAAGAGAATGAGAGCAACTGAAAATGATACAAATGTTGCAATTTTGGTTCCCAATTGAACTGAGACTACTGGACCATCAGGTATGAAAACATCCTTAATTGCTCTTAACGTCGTGGGTGTGTGTGTGTCTTCATAATCTTTGAACATGATTGTGTTTCCAGGCTGTAACCCACCTCTTTGTTCAATGTTGAGAATGGGCCCCAGTATGTCTGCTGCACAGCCTTCAGGTCAGTCCATAAAACTATAATATAGACCTAATATAACGGCGTTGACTTAATTATGTTCTAGTTTACTGAGATTTGCCTTTATTAATGTAGACTATAGAGAATTTTAAACTATTATCAATTGAGAAATTGTTTATAAATATGAGCACTGGAGAAGAAATTAATATTACATGACTGAACATCTGATCTGTAAATCAGTCATCTTTGCTTATCTTGAACTGAAAAAAATTCTAGTGTAAACTATTACATAGAGAAGCTCAGTGGTAATGTCTATGTTTTCAGAACCTTCCTTCCTTCTTGCTGCTGAGTGTCGGGGCTTTTCCTGAGAGCTGTAAAGATGGCAAGTATCAATGTTGTTTTATTGTATTACCTAATTCCACATGACTTGGCTGATTTTATGCTTGAGGCATTTTGAAGAAAACTTGTTGAAGCCCATCATCAGAGAGTAGAGAGTATTATGCATGGAGGCCATTTGAGTTAAATGCTGCCTTTGAGGGATGAACACCTGGATTTCTTGGAATGCTGCAGGAAGACACAAAAGGAGTCACATTAATCATGAATATTTTTTTAATATTCTGAGCAAAATACATATAAATCATTGACAGATGTCTTGACTTCTCCTCTCTCACACTGCTGATTATTATTTATGTCTAACATCCCCTCCAAAATTATTAGGAATATAAAAAAACCCACGAGGACGTATTGAAGTCGTTCAGAACTCAACTAAAGGCGATTTTCTTCAGGCAGATCTATGAAATGTGATCAAATCTGTTTGTAACTTTTATGATCTAATCTCAATAAAATGAGAAACATCTCTGATATTTGTTTATCTGTGTCACCTGGCAACTTGTTGAAGAAATGATTTTGATGTTTCTCTTGAAGTTTTCTAAGAAAAGCAGAATTCTAAAGGTATTTCACATTTTTCAGTTATTTATTGAACAGACTCTCTCCTGTACCGGTCCGTCGTGGTGAAGAGAAGCTGAGTCAAAAGGCGAAGCTCTCGATTTACCGGTCGATCTACGTTCCC
>CAEGAF010034816.1:0-60921 GCA_903067075.1 Micropoecilia bifurca | reverse complement strand
AATCATTTGCATAACTTCTTTGAAATGTGTTCTTATATAACCTCTAAGTTATGTTTTCTGGACAAAACAAAACACTTTGCAGAGATATAGTTGGCATATAATTATACACACGTAACTAAATGTTTCATAATATGCATCACTTACTTAAACAAGAGAGTAAACAACAAAAATAATGTAAATAGATTATGTTATTCAAAGCTTTCACTTTCACTTCCTCTTGTCTGCATCTGCTGGAGTTTTGAAAAACAAATCAGAGAAGCGAAGCAAAACAGGAAAACCAGTTGAACACTTACGTCATGGCACACCCCATCTAATGACATTCATTGTTGAGAAATCATTAGATGGTGTTTGATTAACAGCCAAATGTAAATCATTTTTCAATCAGCTATGGAAAAATCACCTCATGTCAAGATGAAAGAAAATGACCAGATAATAAACATAATTAAGTATAAGGCAGCTCAAGGCCTAAAGTATTTTGAGTGGTCCTTTTACATTAAGATGTAAAAGGATGTGATGAAAATTGGTCTTCTTCCAAAGACAGTCAGACCTCAAAACGTTCAGAACTACTGGTCTAAAGGCTTGGAGACATTTTATTATGAAGAATGGGAGTTTGCTGTGACAGCATGTAGTTTATGCTCAGCTGCACTGCAGGAATATTAAGGAACAGTGTAGGGATAGTTTACACTCATTCCAGTGGAGAAGATACAAGCATCCTTGTCTTTAGTTGGTGTGAAGTGCAGAGACCCTGGATGAAATATTTGATTAAGAACTTAATAAAGATTAGTTATTTTTAAATGATTTAAAACAAAATATAAACCACTTTGTGTAAAACAGCCAGTTGTCCATTCAACATAGATAATTGAAATTTAGCTACAGACAAAACTGTCATACTTACCTGAGCCTGAACAGTTGTGCATTCCTGCTCCTGTTCAATCTAAATTAAATAATGTAGTGATATACAAGTTAAACATTAATGTTATAATTACAATCCAACTCAGTGTTTTTGTTGATTACTGTCAATAGCATTTAGTGTAATCTGTTGTTCTTACTGGTAAAGATATAGGCGATGTGTCCTCATTTCTGTTATGTCCTTCCTGCAGACAAGCACATTGATGTCATTTGCAAATGTCCAAGAATCCATAAGATTATAGTGTTGTGATTTGTAATGATAGATTTAGTTTTACTTATAAGCACCATCTAAAGGTTTGGGTGCAATCCAATATATTTACATAGGATGTGAATGATGTTAAAACATGCCTGTATGTCATGTAATGCAGCAAATTACCTTTAAAAGCCTCAGTTTCTTTCTAAAATGTGCTCTTGGTCCCACTTTGGAAATCAATTTTTCAATGTCTTGATCCTCGAGGCAATACAGATTTTCCTTGTCAACGCCTTGTTCTTTAATTTAAAAAAGTGGTTTATTGGGAAGTGATGAAAATTAAATTTTAAACTTGAATAAGATGTTTCACAAAGAATGGGGATACAAATGTCTTAGACTCAAAATAATAAAGGCCGTAGTTGGTCCTTACAACATCAGTAGTTAAATATATCAGTGACTTGAGATTGTATGTTTCTATTTTCCCAAAAGGGTGTGTCAATGATTTCATCAGGGTCAAAGGTCACATTTAAATTTGCGCTGAATTTTATTGACTTTTTAACAGCAAAGTCCATTGGTATTGTTGTAACATCTTTGACAACTCAGTGACATTCAGTGCTTAACACTAAGATTGTTTGTAATGTCCTAATTTACTGCCAGGAAACAATACTTTTGGTATGGTCCATGATGTCCACACTTAAAGCCATTGCTAGATGCATGCTAATGGTGCATCCACAATATTTTTGGTTTTGTTTTTTAAGGAAGTAATGAACCTGTTGTTGCTATAGCAAAATTTTATTCCTAAAATCTGAAAGGTGCACTATTTTATACAAGTACATTTAATGAATAGAAACAGAAAATCCTACATCGAAACATGATTAATTTTTACAAAATTACTGATTCCACAACTATTAGTACCCCTAAAAGAACTTTTTTTGTTTTACTTTTGTGGTCCCTCTGTACTTCATATAATCTACAATTCATAACCACAAGCTTTTATGTCAAGGAGACCTGACACTGTTGATTTAATTCATCTGAAGTTATTTGATATCTTGAAACTTTCTGTTTTAGGTCTGGTGTATTGTATGATGACTTTTCTGTGATTATTGCTTTGTCTTGCTTAATAAACACATTTATGTCAGAATCTTCTTTTACTTTCAGGGCATAATGAGATGTAAAATAGCTGTAACTGCTACGGCTTTAAGTGCCACATTTATGCATAAAAAATATACAACAGCTGGTTAAGTGGATTGACAGATTGAATTTCTTTTGCAATATGATGATCTTGCATTTCCTCAAAACACTATAGTAAAGAGATGCTATACTTACCTCTAAATGTTTCTATCCACTCGCTTAGGCCCCAGTCACTTAATATCTTGCAAACAAAGTCATCCATGACGTAAACAAGAAACTGCAAGAGAAACCGTGATTTCTTCAGTCAGCAGCTTAACATAACATATTTTTATGTAGCTAGAATCATCTAAGCTAAAAAGGAACAATTTTACCTGTTACTGAAAATGATGAAGGCAAAAGATGTTCAAAAAGGAAGTGAGAACAAATAAAAAAGATGAAAAAACAGAACAGCAAAAAACAAGTTTTGAAAACAAATAAAAATTTGAAGTGGAATTTCACCAGATTATCTGCAAAGAGGACGTTCACTGTTTCTGAAATGAAGAAGAAGGAAGGTGTGGTAGATTTCTGACAAAAAAGGAGGGAATACATTAGAGGAGTGGCTTCATCATACAAAAGTGCAGCTGAGTGCTTATTCTTTCAACAAAGATGAAATTACTAAGCTGTTAATGTTTTTAAGAGTTTGTAAGGATAAGTTTTGCTTTCCTTGTCTTTTTTCCTAGTTAATCATTTGCATAACTTCTTTGAAATGTGTTCTTATATAACCTCTAAGTTATGTTTTCTGGACAAAACAAAACACTTTGCAGAGATATAGTTGGCATATAATTATACACACGTAACTAAATGTTTCATAATATGCATCACTTACTTAAACAAGAGAGTAAACAACAAAAATAATGTAAATAGATTATGTTATTCAAAGCTTTCACTTTCACTTCCTCTTGTCTGCATCTGCTGGAGTTTTGAAAAACAAATCAGAGAAGCGAAGCAAAACAGGAAAACCAGTTGAACACTTACGTCATGGCACACCCCATCTAATGACATTCATTGTTGAGAAATCATTAGATGGTGTTTGATTAACAGCCAAATGTAAATCATTTTTCAATCAGCTATGGAAAAATCACCTCATGTCAAGATGAAAGAAAATGACCAGATAATAAACATAATTAAGTATAAGGCAGCTCAAGGCCTAAAGTATTTTGAGTGGTGCATTGTTTCCTCCATTTAGAAAAATATTTTTCTATCCTGTTTTATACTGTACATTACATAAAAATGCTTTAAATATGGCGAGTATTTGAATTAAGTTGTTCAGGATGTTGTTTCCTTCTTCTAAGTTTATATCTGCCTTGTTATCATTGAAAAATCCTATTTCATTCAATCAGGAAAATACAGAGTGAAATTTGTGGTTTTGAAGCCGGTTTAAATCAAATAATATGTGTGTTAAGCACTTTTTTCATTTGAATTACTAAAATTTGAAGCAGTAATTTATCTAGCTGTAGTGTTTTGCAAAGCTACCCCCCTATAACATACAGTTAGCCTCTTTAATGTATTTTGTTTGGAGTGTTTCTGATCAACACAAAGTCGTGGATGAAAATGACATGGTTTTCAAGATTTGCTCAAACATTTCTTACCTCGTGTTTGTTACCCCATCTGCTGGTACAACAAATGCTGGTACAACAAATGCTTTGTTTTAGAAAACAAAGCATTTGTTTTCTAAAATGTTTCCAGTACTGTACCTTATATTAAGTGTTTCTGCAAGAACAGAAAAATAGAAGTTCTTACTATACCTTTGTAATAATCAGTGGCACCAATATGACCAGAACACCTAGATTTTTATTGCCAGATTCACTCCGTGATCACAACAATGCAGCTGTCTATTTACTAGGCCGTTAAAAACACAAGGAAATCTCTCCATCCACCTTTTTAATCTGGACACTAGGGGGCAGCAGTAATCAACAGCTGACTTGAGAAACCACGTTTAGTTTTTCACAAGTTAGGTGCGTCATTATCGACATTTAAATTATTTAACAAAAGAAAAAGATACTAAAAAAAGAGAAGAAACAGATCAACCAGTATTTGTTTTTCTTTTAACCTGAAGTGACATCACCTGTTAATATCCATGTAATGTAAGGCTTCTCTAAGGCTCACAAATATGTGGGGATATGATACACTGTGAACCACTATATACAGCGATTGCTAAATGACTTAGTAATATGTTTATTAAAACCAGTTTCAGTGAATCGGTCTAAAGGAGCAAATATCAAGTGTAATTGCTTCCAAAGGGAATTGAGTTGAAAGTTCAAATTTCAAGAATATTAGACTTTGTGCAAAACAAAACATGACCATTTATAAAACAATGTAACCCCATCCAACCCTCTTCATCTGATTCAGGAGCACAAACAGAGCATCATTGTCTCTGCAGATGTAGAGGAGTTTGTCATGTTTGTCATGCTGTGGATTAAAATAAATCTAACGCTCATTAAAACTTTTCCATTTATGCTTTAGAGGGGATTGTTCCATGTTAATGTTAGTGCTGACTGGAGGCAGGAATCAAATTCAAAGTTACCGACATGCATTAAGAATAGAACAAGATTATTCACCTAAAGAGCCATGTTTGACACATACATATTCACCTGTGGAAATTTCTTGTCATAACAGTTAATAGATCTCTCACTTGAACATGATTAAACTGTCTGATGCCCATTACAGTCTGCTGGTCTTGGTAAGGTTGTGAAATGTTTACTCTACACTGTCATCAATATTTATTATGAGGTACTTACTTATTTATTTGATCACTGACTCAATAACCAAGATAGAACATCATAGAATCCTTTGAAATTTTATAACATCCCTGTTCATAACTTCCCACAGAGGTTTTGAAATCAAATATTGCATTTGACCTTGGTTTTCTATTTTGTTTACCACTTAGTAGTTTCAGTCTGATGCTCTCAGGCCAGCTGTATTAATCAGCACTGACATACTGAAACTTCAGTACGACTCTGCGTATGAGCGCCTCTGTTCACCTGTCCTTACTGACCGAGCCCAGCTGACCAGACCTTTCCATGAACCTGCTCGGCGGTGACAGCCGTACACAACCAATGCGGAACAGCACACCTCCTCAGAACCAGCCGGACAATGGTTCCTTCAAGACCAGGTCCCCCGAGGCAGACATTCAGCCAAGCCAGATCGTGATGAGGCGCTGACTCGGCAGCAGCCACCCAGGTGTGTCATGCTCCCGCAACACAAGAGCTCCTCTATGTTCCACCTGTTTACCTCATTTTACCTCATTTCCCTGCATTTCCATGGACTATATTTGTAGTTTGCTGAGCAGAGAGGGCATTTTCCTGTTGTCAGGCTAATTCTCAAACATTGGAAAGGATAGAAAAACACAAGAGGCCACCTTCACCTTGTGGAGGCAAAAGTCACTGGGGAGCCAGGCGATGCTGGAAATCCATAAAAGTTAAGTTACGATAAACAGAAAGCACAAGTGGAAATTAAAAAAAGCAATATGCTAAATTTATACAGTGTTTGCTGTTTGTCTGGGTCAGTCTGTGTGTGTATGTGCTTGTTCTCCTCCTGGACTCCCTCTCTGCAAAGGTCATTTTCAGAGCACGACTTATTAAGAACTGCTGTAAGCAATAAGAAACCAAACCCAAATTTAATGTTGATTTTTATCTCAATGATTTAATTTACCAATTAAATTACTCTCATCTTATCCTTCCCAAATCTTAAGTAATGCTGCTCTGGCTATCATCACCTGAATATTAATCAAAGTAACATAAGCAGCACTGCTTTTCTGAGCCACTGTGATTGAATTAGGCCATTGTTCATGTCAGCCTATAAACTATTTGAATACTGTATTACAGTTTAAACCTCTGGGTGAACAAATACAAGGACAGGTTTTAAAAGAGATTATTTAAAATACTTATAGAAATGCCTTAAATTGTTTGCATTTTCTATACATTTTCTAAATATCTTTACTCATGCTCTGCAGTACAGCAAATTATCACATTATAAAAATGGTCAAAGTCAAATAAATTCATTCCAACTATTAAACACTGCAGTCAAGCTTTGTTCACTATTCAAACTGAATAAAATGATTTCCATCAAAGCAAACTGCAAAAGACAAACTCTGTCTTAAGAGGAGGAAATATCCATCAGAATCTGCCATAGTGTGAGAGACCATCTGCAACCACCAGCTGGGGTTTGATTAAGCCTGTTTACTCTAATCCTCTGAAATAAAGTGAAACCAATTGTCTTCAGACATAATCTAATGAGTAAATGAAGTCTGAAATCTCAGAATAAATACCGCTGGTCTGTGAAGGCCTTAGAGGTTTGTTAGAAAACATTAGTGAACAAACACTGACATGAAGAAATACAGGACGAAAAAATGATTTAGTAAGAAATAAAACATGTACGCTGTTATTTTTTTGTTTCTTTCTTTTCTTTGATGTTCCTCCTCCATATTTTCAGTGACGGTTTTCCAGCAGTTCAACATTTCTTGTCACATAGAACAACAGCTAGCCTGAACTAAATGTCTGTCAAATGTGCTTCAAGTGACTTCCAACCACAATTTGGTTCTTCCTTAAAATTTGCGACCAGGTCTTGTGTTTTAAGTTGAGTTGGTAAGAATAAAGAGAAGAGGCTTGAGAAGGCATCGTGTCTTTGGACTGTTACCATGGGGATACAGAAACAAACGACCGTGTGTGTGTGTGCGTGTGTGTGTGTATGCGTGAGCAGACATTTGCATGACTGCATCTGTCTTCTCGCACCAGGTAAACACTGCATTCAGCCAAGAAGGATGTCTCGGCCGAGATTTGTACGTGGCAACTGGAGGAAATAGAAATCTTGGCCGGGCGTAGAGCGCTTTGATTAGCTGAACGTATTTAGATCCAAGAACAGCACAAGAGGGTCTGGGAACTGTTTGGAAGAGATACAGTGGAGGATGCCAGCATTCGACTGAGGCATCCATGGAATGATGCTTTAATAAACTAAGAAGATGAGAATAACTTAGGAGGCTCCTTGTAGGATCCAAATAAATTAGATGGCATCTCTTGTTGCGACCTTTTAACCAAACCCAGCTGGTCAAACTGTCAGGAGGAGGAAGAAAAAAAACATATGTTCTCAACGCTCTTTCTCTCCTATCAGGCCGTAAAAGGCAGGCATGTTGTTTAACGAACTGCAGTGGATCTTCTGAATGAACAGGCTTCTTGGGTGCAGCTTCACTCCTCAGGTTCATTCAGAGATGACAGCATGAAGGAAAGCCCCTCTCCTGCTGCGCTAAAGCACCACATCCTCCTGTTTCCCGGATCCCCTCCCTTGTCGTCAGATGCAGACATAGTAACACTGCTGTATTTTTACGGTGTTTGACAAACTGCTCCTTAACAACCAAACCCAAACGCGCCAGGGGTCCCATCAGTCAGACTCTGCAGCCATAATCACTTTCTCGCTGATAAAACCCGGTGATGTTTTCCTCTCATGAAAACCAAATATATAACTTTCCAAACCTTTATTTTTTTTTTCAAATGTTTAAAGTTCATTTTGACAGCCATAATTTATTTTTATTCACCTGCCAAATGTGCAACTCAGTCACAATTAAAACATACAAAAAAATATTAGGTTATGCATCGTTGACAGTTCAGGCATATTTTATGTAGCAATTAATACATAAACAGAGAGTCCTGCAAGACTTTATTATCCTGAGTGGAATCGAAAACTACTCGCTCTAATAAATCTGGCCCGGCGTGAAGTGAGAGCAGCTCTGTTGACAGCCAGTGTTTCACTGCATGGAAAAGCCAGCTCTGAACACACAGGGAAAACACACATCCGCACCCACACATTAACAAATGTTGATGGAGCCGCGGCTGTCCCACAACTCTGCGGGACTCTGGGAGCATTAACAATGTCCCCTTTGCTCCTGAAAGCTCTTCTTCCATCCCCTCTTTCCTTCCACATCTTTCCTTTCCTAACCCACATCCAGCCGCTACTGGTAGCCTCATCACCATTGCCATAAATATCAGCAGCCTTTCTTCATTTACATATATGCTGCTGGATGTGTCGTATGTGAAACTTTCTGGCATTTTAATATGAAAAGTCCTTCATAAACTTCTTAAACCCTTAGTTGGTCACAGTAGATGACCACTCACACTGAGCCAAGTTCTGTTGGAGGAATATTCCTGTCAAAAAGAGTTTTCCTCCCCACTTCCACATCATTATATGCTCAGTATATTGGATAACAAAGGTTTTAAAACCTCAATAAAGATTTTTAAGGTTTTTTTTATCTATGGAATAAGATTTCTTGGAGCAATTATTTTCTCTTTTGTATGTTTCCCATGTTTGTAGTGATGTTATGTTGATGACGTTCAGATTTATTTGTATTCAGAAACTGGCAAAGCAAAGGCAGAACTGATGGTTTATAAGCTTCTCTGGGAGATATTAGATTATGTACTAATGCTGAATAAACAGCAAAAATAATTTTTTCTCATATTTAGAGACGCACTCTGACAAATGTAAAGTTCTTCCAATGGCTTATTAATAACAACATCTGTTTTAAAGATGTTATTACGTCCTTCAACCAAGAGAGTTTCCTTGTCATAGCCTCTTAGTTGTGCCCAGAACTTCAGCTTTTAGGCTCTTATCTCTTCTAGTCAGCAACTGGTTCTGTAGAAATAAAGTTGAGTTGAGTTTATGTGCGTCTTTCTAACATTATTCCAGTATTTAGCCATGATTGAGTGTAAGAGCTTAGTCAGTGGCCTCCATTTATACTGAATCTACATGATTATAGGCACCATTATAGCCTTCCTAAGAATACCTTGTTAATCTTCTCTCACACCCACCACTTTCAGTAGTTTCATCAGCTGTCAGGTTTGTACTGAGAGTCCTTGTTGCCTTATAAAAACAAAATTCCTCCTCTCTTAATGGGTCAGCCTGGCACCGGATTATTTTAGCAACAAGTTTCAGACATCCTGTGTTTGGCAGAACATCAGGATCCATCCGATCTTACATTACAATACATAACATTACACAGCTATGATTTATCTTGTATTCGTTCATTACTTTAAACTTCCAGGCAGAGAGGACCGGCACTCATCTAAGGTGTGGAATCACATCCTTTCATTCATGCTTTTTGAAGACCAACCACTTATCCTGCCATCACTGATGTAAAGTCGCTGCATAACTGCTCTTAATTACGAAAATGCCTTCCACACCAATCATTATGTTGTCTTTTCAACATCAAAAGGAGATCAAAGTAATGCTCCACTTTGATTTTTAGTCTGCAGTTAGAAGAAATAATTTTAACTTTTACCTCAGGATAACAAGTAGGTTAAACTGTTGACTTCCAAAATATGGAAAGTTTGATTCCTGTTGAGCTTAATTTATCCTTTTTACAATCAAGAGTTGATTTGATCCTGTGAAGCATGATTTTTTTTTCTCTTACACCTTCTTTGATTTTTTTGAGAATCCCGCAGAGACCGGGTTAGTTGTACAGATGATATCAGATAAAAATATTGTATGAAGGTCAACAAACATCACTCACACAAATAATTATACTATTATCCTTCGTTGTATCATTCCAGGTTGTCACTGTACCCATTTTTTGCAACCTGGAATGATACATTTTTTACTTTCTGGCTTCTTCGCAAAAGTGATGTATTTTTCACTGCAAATAAACTAAACACAGATCAACATTGTTCATTAATTAAGTGACTTCTAAAGGTGGCACTGAATTATATTTAGGGGTATCTCAGAAGGTGGGATGGATCTATATATGTGCCACCATTTAGATTTGTATTGAGCCAAAAAAAAAAAGAAATATGAAAACAAACCATCTTTTTTTCCTACAGTGTTGTTCAAACACATAAAACCCCAATAAAATATTGGTGCTTGATTTGAATCTGTCCTCCTCAGTCTGAAACCTTCTCTTGTCAATGTAGCCCATCTCACTGAGCCTTCTTGGGTTTTTTTATTCTGCACCTTTGGCACACATGGATGGAGGGAAAGTTGGATGGACTGGGAAGGAGAGAAGGCAGAGTTATTTTCCTCATAATCAAAATGAGACACGTTATTACCGGCTATTAAAATACGTAAACCCACCAAAGTAAAAACATGCTTTTATGGGGCGAGAGAATACGTTTTATTATTAGCGGTGCAAAGTATTTGAGAGGCCTATTCATGGTCTGACCTTTCCCCCCCGCCCCCTGTCTCTTGTCATGCCTTTCCTCCTGCCATTAACACAGAAAACTAATCCAAAATTATTCAGTGGGAAAGCATAAACGCGGGGCATATGGAACTTTACTGCTGGATGCAGCACACAAAATACAATATGTTGGCTTCAGTGCTCTCCGAGAAATCCTCGTTTTGCGGGCGAGGCTGTGTTTGCATTCATTTACTTTATTTAAAACTTTCCGATGGGCCTGCTGCATGTTTTAGGAAAATTGAAAACTTGCTATGAATTATTAAAGGTGTAAATGCAGAAGGCTGGGAGGAGACAGCATCAATTTTCTCTCCCTACTTCACGCAAAACTTCAACAGACAAATGGAAAAACTTACATAGGCATTTACACTAAAGAGTCACATGTAGCTCATGCTGCTCCTCTATGTGTCCTTGTTTTTTGTGTCTTTAGGCAAGAAAGATAGGATTTCCTTCTAATCAGAGCCACTTGGAAACATGCAGGGGAGGCAATAAATGTAAGTAGAGGTCAGGTTTTTTTGACCAACAGATGGCGCAAGATAACCAGTCATTAAGTAAAACGTCTAGCACTCCTTTTGTCATTTAAAAACTTAAGCCTGTCAGTAAATGTGCAATTTGCGTCTGTGTTTGTATGTAAGTAAGTGAGGTATGCAATTTAGTTTAAAGGTTCATTTTGACACATTTTTCAGTAACTACAGTTGGAAGGTATGAGGGGGGGGTTGTCAACCAGCTCTGCAATTCTGCTAACCAAAGGTTTCTTTTTTCCATACTTCTTTGTAAAACAGTTCAAACTCAAACTGCAGAACCTCTGCAGACAGCAAATTTGAAATGTCGCCTAAGATCAGACAGTTATATGTCATTTCATTTTATCCAGCTTTTCTATCCGTATCAAACAATTCATCCCACAGCATGATGATGCCACCACCTATGTGGTGCATACGCTGCATGACTGATGTCCAAGTTTAAAGGACATCAGTCAAATTTAAATGTTTTTGCACGGCTTTCTGTCCGCGATGCCATGCTTCCTCACATCTGATCAGCTTCCCTGTTTCTACTGAAGACAATTGTTCCCTCAGCTTGACGCCACCGTCATCATTTTTGATGAGCCATGTTAGTTGATCAAATGCGGCAGTTACTCAAACAGTTATCTGTTATTACGGATAATAACTGTTATGTAGTTTTACTGCTATTGCTTTAGGGCGACTTTTATTGTCTGTCTAGGAATTGCAGCTGAAAATGGCCTTCGAGCTAACTGGCATATTTACAAAAATGTTATTAATATGGCATAAATTAATCAATTCAAATTCAAAATTTATGACTACATAATTAGTTTGGTCCTTCATGACAGCTATCTCTATTATAGATTGTTCTGCTACATCCATTTGTTCACCCCTTTCTGGAGTCAGTCCTGATAGCATAACGAAAGGTTATAGCAAAGTAATAAGATTATGTTTCACTTCTGAAATCAATGTAATGAACCCATTTTTTTTGTTGCACATTGTTTTTAAGTGAAATTTTATTTCTACTTCAAACAAAAGGTCATTAAAGAGTGATTAAAATAAAATAAAGCCTATCACTTTTAGATATTTGTACACGTTGACATTAACATAGACAAGACTGTGCACGTTTCCCCTCAGCAGTTTGTGTACACGCAGTCTCCAGTGATGGCTAAATGATTTCTATCTTCCCAGTGCAAACATATTAAAGCTATATCTGACTGTGGGAGCTCCTCTCTGGCTGTTTCAATGTGGAGCAGCAGTGTTAGTGGAGACTCTACTGGCTACTCTGGTATCCTTCTACCAGCTCCTACACAAACAGAGCAACAACCACAAGGAAGAGCAACCGATTGATTCAGTTTCCACATTCGCAGGCTGGAAAACTAAATAAGATAGCATGAGAGGAAGGTACGAGGCCATTAAAGCACGGAGTGTCTCGGCTAGGAGATGTGCTCCTTCAGGAATTCGTCCAACCTTTCCTAGATCTCACCACCAGAACCATGAAAACACAGCAGAATCTACAAATGGAAAGCGCCAATGTTTGTACTTCCAACACACGAGTCTCTTCTTGTTTAAGCGTGAGCGAGTGGCCTCATGGTGCCTTCCTGTCCCTTCTTTTCCAGGCCAAGCTGCCTTTACACTTTAACAGATATTGACCAACATGTGAGGTATGAAGAGACAGGCGAGCATGCCAGAAAAAAATATTGAGTCATTTTGTTGTTTTTTTTGCTAGAATTTCAGGATTTTGTTCCTTTCTTGAAGATTTCCACATAGATAAAAAAAAAAAGAACATTTCGTTCTCAACATTGCTTTTAGCACAGTCACTTATTTTTGCACCTCTATAGTCAGTCCTTCTTGCTCCAAGTTGGTCAGCTTTCTATATTCAGGAGCATTTGAAATACGTGCATGACATGCAATAAAAGCCCTCAGCTGGAGTCGAGGTGAGGATCACAGACTGGGCCTCTTTGACGGTGAGCCAATCACAACGTCCTGAAGCACAGCTCTTGGTGTCCAAAAGGCCTCCCACCCACGCTAGACTAATGAGCTCTCATCAGCTGTGGGCTTGTGGGTGGGATGCACCTGAGTCATAAAGCTTTTGTCTGTAACCACAGGTCCTTCGGCTGATGGCTCGTCAGATTGACTTGCTGACCCAGCTTAACCGCCCAAAGGTCAAAAATAACACAAACTAAAAAGGAGCAATTAAACAAGAAAGAGAAAGAGTGAGGATGGGGAAACAGCACATTAATGTGCCTCTACCGCTACTAAAGCTCAGAGTAATGCTCCTTACAGAAGAGTCAAAACCAGCTGTAGTGTAAGAAATCAGCCCTTAGAGGTTAAACTTCTTTGTTGACAGATGAGGCTTGGCCACAAATTATAATATCATAAGCAGGATATTAAAATCTGAAATTAGCACAAATGGGAAAGCTCTTGCAGAACGAGCTGTACCAGATAGCAAACCCAACAACTGACTGGTTCTAATTTGGCCTTAAAATGTTGCTGTACTGAAGGTAATCACAGCGGTAATCATCTCAACACCATCATTTTTGGACTGAATGCTTCTGATGTCCCAAGGGCTGCAGAGATGAAGGAAAGCATAATTTGAAGACTTGTTTCATGTATCAATAAAAAATGTGTTAACTTACATAAAACTTTTAAACATATACCTTTCCAAACAACAAAGACAAATTTGGGGGATTGGAATATTTGAAGCAGTGATTAATTTAAGAGATGATATTGAAGATGCTCCACCCATTACTCTTATTGTTAATATAACTGTTAAGTATCTGACTGCAGTCTCTACCCTGACCTGAGCAACTAAGCAGCTAATATAACTAAGCTTTATATCCTTGTGTTTCTTAATGGAGAGCAAAACATCAAAACTTATGATATTCCCAACTTGAAAACAATTACAAATGTGACAAGTTTTTAAAAATAAAACCCCAAGTGTTACATTTTTTTTATCAAATACCAATGTACGAAGCAGAAACACTTTAACTTGTTCTCAGGAGGAACATCAACATTACTATCATGTTTCATCCTGTAGTTTTGGACTCAAGGGCCTGAAGGTGTTTTAAAGTGTTTCTCCTCCTGTTTCTTTGACACCTGTCAGGTCTGAGGAGATCACCAGTGTGAAAGCAAAAACACACCAAAAGACTCAATTCTGACACGTTGCAGCAACACAGTTATAATCTTTTGGATTTTATGACAGACCGATTGAATTGTAAAGTGGAAGGAAAATGAAATATGCTCAAGAATAAAGATGTGAGAAAACTGCTTTAAAGGTTAGAAAATGATATTCCACCTTTAACCATTTAAAAAGAGGCCAGCCAAGAAAAGCTTTGATCGGAGCCTGGAAGAATATTTAGAGGCTGCAAAAACTTTAGACTCGAACAAAGATTTTGCAACCAGAGATACAATAGAATGGTTTTGATCATGTTTGCGTGGCAGTTGCATAGTCAAAGTCCAGACCTAAATTCTGCTGAAAATAAGCGACAGCACTTGAAATGTGCTCATCACAGACAATCCCCATCACACATGACTTGGGTTGAGTTGTTTTTACAAAGAGAATTGTCAGAACTTTTCTCTGTATAAAGAGATCGGAGTTGCAGTTAAATCTGGAGTGAAATGTGAAAAAAGTGTATTTTTAAAAGAAAATTATGATCATGCACAACTCTGAGCTGATTTATTACTTAAAATACACTGAAAATTGTAGTTGTACCCTGGAAGATTGGAATACTTTTTCAAGACAGGATTCAATCTGGCAGCACTTTGAGAGAACTTAAGCTTCTTTAGCAAAGAGCCACATCCTCATTCCTTGCTCTATCTGTCATCTCTTAAGTGAGACCATTAAGTTGGTGACTGGGGCCAAATATTCTGGTGGTAGCAACACGTGCACAGAGAAGTTCAACATACAAACAAACTGCACACAGGCATAGTGTAACCACAGCTAAAGACATGTGTGACATGCGTACTGCACATGCAATCACAGATGCTTACATGATTGCACTGTTGGTCATCATGACTGCAGTGACTGTACTGCTTGATCAATTGTCACAGCTGCTATTAGATATCCAGGAGATACATTCCTTAAGGCTGGGAAGAAAAATACGTGTGTGACTGGAAAGGGGCATGTTTTGATTCCAAACAAAAGAGAAGAGAAAAGTTAGTTTAGCTAAGAATGACCTCGGAGTGAAAATTTCTTGTCTGTTTATTTTTCTATGGCTGTGGGCAAGTAATTCTTTTTGTAAGATCCAGTTTCTCAGTCTGCCTAGTTTCTCTTATGCTCTGTGGAGAAGAACTGGTTAATGTAAAAATGAAAAAAAAAAAAAAAAAAATCAAATGCTAAAGAGAGACTCCTTAAAAGATGCCTCTAGCTCATGTCGTGTCGATACATGTGTTGAATCCTGGTTCCTAGAGAAGTAGGCAAGAGTAAAGCCTCTATGGATAAGCTACTTTATCTCTGTGCAGTCTATATCTTCCACCCCGTCCCTCCTCCCTCTTACTCTCCCGCTCTTTGATTTCTCTCTTTTTTCTGCCTCCTTAAAGAGCTAAGAGTGCTGGTCTTTTGTGTGAGCTCCATGTGAGCTTGTCTGTCGTGCATTGTTCCTCTCTTCCTCAATATGATGAGAAAAGCTTGAAATAACAACGTCTGGGGGAGGAGTAAGACCCTCTGCTCTCTGTTTCATCTCTCCTCTCTCTGTTCTTGCTTTTTCACATGACAGTGATGCTCTCTGCAGATCTCCTGCAGGTGTGGGCCTTCCAAACCTCTTTGAGACAAATTACACATTTATCCCCTCTCAAACGCCCACATGAAGGCTGCAGCATGTGCAAGTACTGCAGGAGAAATGAGGTAGGAAGCCATCTGTCTTATGAAACAAGAAGCATGTTTTCCATCTTTGGAAAAAAACACACAAAAAAACATCTTCATTAACCATTACATGACTAACTGGGTAAGAATAACACAAAAAACACACACAAGAGTTCAGTAACTTGAACCTGTGTCACTGAGAGACAAATGCATGCAGGCCACGCAACTTTGAGACAGGAATATCGGGATCTGACCTGCTGACTGTGGCGAGGTCATGTGTGAGACGAGGCCTACAGCCTCTGCGCCCACCGGCACCAGAATGTGTGACGTTTCAGGAATCTAAGCAGCCTCATTCTGCCTGACCACACAGGAACAATACAGGACATCATGCATACATTTAAAAAAAACAAACAAAGGATAGGTACCGGTTGCAGTTTGAAACTTTGTCAGCGTTTGCACTGTTTGTCTACATTTTTGTATTATTGAGTTCTTATACTGTACACTTCTTGGACGACACTAAGTAGATCAACATTTCCACTTGAAAAATAATTTGTATTCGTCTTTTTTGGGCTTTTACTATCTTATGAGAAACAAAATTTGGATCTTTTATATGACTTTTAGATCATAAACTTGACTTGTTGAATTTAAGCACAGCAATAAATTAACTTTACGACAATATGCTAAATTACTGAGATGCACAACCTACTAGCGCAGTGTAGATCAAAGCACATCAAAGCTTCCTGGAGATGCAAATGTTATCTGCATTAACATGTGCAACGGTAGCAGCTATGCTGTTAGTGCAACCTCATATCCGTTTGAAGAAGGGATAGGGTCCTGAAGAAATAGTCAAAATCTCTCAGATTAAAAATGAACTAAATTTGCTGACCTGTGCAAAAGACATTTTTTCAGCCTTTCTGTTATGAAACACTATGCTGCACACATACTTCCCACAGGCTGTAGTATCTGTGTTCTCAATTAGCAACCTGAGCTCACTAAAATATCAAAGAGTAATGTGATTTATTGGAAGTATGTCCTTAATGTTGTGTATATATTGTCAGGTGACCTCACATACCAAACTGGTTAAAACTGAAAACCTTCAAAGGCATTGCAGTGGTTACACATGGCTTCCCAAACCTCCCTGCTTCTCCGGAAAGCGCCCCCTCGTTATCCCGCTACCATCTTACCAACAGCCCCACAAAAGTCCCCCTCTTCTGTGTGAGTGTGTGCATGCGTGGATATGCATTTAGCATGTGCTGTCATGTGTGCAGGCTGGCATATGTGTAAGTGACATAATTGTGTGCGTATATATATCAAGCTGTGTTTTTGCAGGAGCTCGTGCTGGCCGCAGTCACTTTTGATGGATATCTACTCTGGCTTTGGAGAGCTGCACGTTTTCCAGTGGGTGACTCATGGGGCTTCTGACAGATGCCTGTACCAATTTACTCCTACTGCCACTGCTGCTGCTCCTTCCCCTTTACCCCGAATATGTGTGTGTTTGAGTGTGTGCAGCGCAATGAATAAGTGTCCTGTACGTTTGCTGGTTGTGGTCGCAGTTTCCAAATTGTGCTTATGGACTTTCCACTCATCTTTCGAACAGCAGACGAGGAAAGTAAGGAGGGAGAGCGAGGTAACAATTAAGCTGTTCTTTAATGAAACGCCACTCATTCTCAGACATTCACAGAAATGCCTCAGTCTGAGCGTTTTGGTTGCTGTTCTGTTGGTGTCAAACCAAACAGAAAAAAACTCTTATTTTTTCAAACAAGCCATGTCATATTGTGTTGTAATTTTAAACATTACATAAACACAAAAGTTAAAAAAAGGAAACATGAAATGTTTCATTTCATGAAGATTATATGGATTGATATTATTATCATTAAAACTAGTTCCACAAAAAGTCCAGAAATAAATAGTCGGTGACCTATTTTATGTATTTCTCAATTTAACCATTTTTAAGAACTTTTGATATAAATAATATTGTATTTTATGTATAATACACATGAGGCGAACCCTTGTCCTGATGTAATTTATAAAAAATAATTTCTGTGGCTTATTACATATTAATATAGAATATTAATATCCCTATTTCCTCTATTTTTATTCTCTTGCATGCTTCACAAAGTATTCATACTTCATTGTATTCTATTGTGTGTTATTTTATATAGGTCTGTGATTGGGAATGACATACTAATGACACATGAAACTCAAATATTTCACAAATTAATTCCTAAATATCTAAAGACTTCACTTCATTTAGATCTCAACGTTTGACCAGAGACGTGGATTATGTTTGTTTTTTTCCAGGGTAAACAAAATTTTATATTAATAACCCAGGAGAGACAGAAAAATACATAAACCATTTCTGATTGTATTTATAATGATTAACCAACATCCTTTGCTGTGATTAGTAAATAACAAACTAGTTATTGGTAATTAAAATACCTTGGTTCCCTTGTCTGACTCCAGCATCAATACTGGGTTTTAGAAGGACTTTAATTTAAGGATCATATCCAAATGTGATTTTGGAAGCAAAATGAAATGTTGCACAGCACTGAGCTGAGGTAGTTTCATTTACTTTGACTACCTCTGTGGACCTGTGTCTTTTTGGATTTTGTACAAGAGAAGGACAACTCAAGAAAAAAAAGAAAACTTATATCCCCAAAGTTGACATGGTGATAGGAAATCACTTTAATCTGGACTTTGTGACTAATCATCGACTGCCGCATAGTAATTAGAAAATCTTGCTCAAACTTGTGGCCTGCCATGAAGGTGTCCCACCTGGAAATCCTTCGGAGGTTATGGAAACACAGCTCATCCCCAGCACAGCACATTCCTATTAATACGTCTGTCATTTTTCCAGGAAATGGCAACAGGAGAGTGAGTGAAATCTTCTGGGTTTGGTGCGCGTGTGAATGAATCGACCACCTAGGCGGGAGTCCTGGATAATTCTCTCCAGACGAGAAATGTCAAACTTCATTTGGCTGTTCCAACTGAGCCTGACATGAAGCCTTTTATCAGGGATAATCCCTGGGTGGAAACACTTAGTTCTGTTCAGCCTGTTTCAGTAAATCCCATCCTCATCTGTAAGCAAAGAAGTCACCACTTTTACTCCTGTTTTCATGGCGGACCCTTTTGGGTTGAGGTTACCCTGGACACCATGTGACTACAACCAGATTTAGCTGCCCACAGAATGCTTAGGTTATATAATTTGTGCTTGTTATACAAATACTAAATATTCATTAATGGTTCTTCTATGGTTCCTGAAATGCTTCCTCATTACTTTGTGTCAGCTCTGTAATCTCCACAGGGACCTATCCCTCTGGATTTCTAGAAATAATCCTAAACCAATATTGACACATGCTAAAGAAGTTCACCTGCGGTGGAGGAGCTGGGCCAAAGGACTGTGAAGAGGGTTGTGCAGCCCAGGCCAAACCACAGGGAGGATGGTCCAGCGGAACAACGCTGCATCAAAGACGCCAAGTTTGTCCACCAACCTCATCTCCACGCCTCTCCACCTCTGAAGCTCGTGTCTATTTTCAGAAAGACAAACACAAGAGCAAACGCCACAAACTCTATCATTGTTGCTATCATTTCCAAACAGCAATTTTCCGAGGGAGAGAATTATTTTAGAGAGCTGGTATGAAAACCTGTGTGTGTACCTTGTTGAGAAGGCAGACACCTTTTCATAGCTCCCCGTGTGTTTGCTCATGCAGGTTTGGAGGCAGTTTTGCAACAGCCAGTCAACCCCTACTTGGTCAGCCCGGGACTCTGGCTCAGCTGGATGTGGACTTGGCCGGGCACTGCCACTCTGGGCGCCAGTTCCAACCTAGCACCGAGGTGATGAAGGAAGAGTCTGTCCCCTGTAACCCTTCCTTCACCCATGTCTGCAGAGGTGAGGAGGCACGCAGGGGACGCGTTGGCTGGACTCTATGGTTACATTCACACAACTCAGAGAGCGTGCTTGGGTGTTCAGAGTGGGATGGTGCCAGCATGTCTCATCTCCTTCTGCCAATAAGGTTGTTCTGCAGCTGTCAGCTATCATTAACCAGCTCCACCTCTTCATGGAAATCTCAGGATTTACTTTTCCTGAAAAGGTGTTCTTGGACTTTTCTAAATCTTCTCATGTTACAAGCATGAGAAAATTTGGAAACTCTATTCAGAAAATGGAGTTTGTCCCTAAACTCTTTCAGTTTAGAGACAATGTCCCTGAAGACACGATGTATAATTTTCTTTCCACTTCTCAACAAGGCTACATTGTGTTGGTATTTCACATTGAAGTGAAATTATTTGAGTTGAAATTTGCTGTTGGGACATGACAAAATAACCATTATGGTGGTTGAATCAAATGATATCAAATATCATTTGTGTACTTGCTGAACTTATTTGTTTCCAGAAATAAGAACGTAAAAAACAATCAGATATAAGGTGGAGAATTTCCCTCTTTTTCAACTTTTCTTTTTTCTCCTTCACTTAATCTCATCTAAATTTCCCTTGAAATGAGGTCACATTTGTTTTCATAGCGCACCAACGTGCTTAAAAGTGCGACCCTGCCCAGGTGCTGCTGAATAAGGAGTTATGACAATGGTCCATCATCTGAGCAGCATATCAAAGCGGCCAATGATGATTTGATGATGGTTGTTGGTCCCACCATCAGGGTAGGGCCTCTCACTTCAGAAGGATGTGTGTTGATCATACAGGTGCCTTTTGTCTTTGATTGAAGCCTTCATTTTAATGTTGTGCCTGGTTTACCTACTTGTCGCGATCTGAACTCGTTTCAGCAGAGGAACGGAAGATGAAAGCAACACAAAAATGAGATTTATTTCCTTTTCTGCTTTGCCATCCCACCAGGTTTAAGCCAGGACCCCCATTTGAGCACCACTGCTCGCCACCTGTTTTATAGGAAAACAATGTTCAGCACAAGCATTCCCAAATCCAAAAGGGGATAAAGGGAAAGGAGAGGTAAGGGCAAAGCATTCGGTTTGAGCATGCTGAGCGCATACTGGGGCTCAGCTCACAGATTCCAAAGGCAAGCTGATGGAAGCGAGCCAGGCTCCTTCACACGGGACAGGAGGAGAAATGAAAAATGAGGGAGAGGACAGACAGAGATGGAGTGAGCAGAGCTGCAAGTAGGGGGCATTAAAAAGATTTTCTCTTTAATCAAAACCGGGGAGAAGGGAAGAATGACAAAGATAAAGGGAAGAAGATCGAGGAGAGCTGCAGCTGGAGTGTCTCAAAGCCTCCCACCTCTCACCCCGTAACCCCTGTCTGCCTTCTGTTTGCCCTCATACCCAACTAACGCAACCCCCAGCAAAAAGAAGGGGAAAAAAACGCAGTTACTGTCTCCTTGCTAATGCCCCAAAATGTAGTGGATGAAAGAGAGAGATGAATCCGGCAGCTCATGGAATAAGGATGCAGTGTGAATTGTTGACCTCAGCTGCCAGGTGACAGAGAGGCTCTGAGGGAGCCAGGCACCACTTCACCAAGATTGATGGTTCCGGGAGATTCAGCAAGTCAACCGAGCTGCGAGTGGTTTGTCATGTTCTCTCCAGTTTATCTTTCTCCCACACACGGTCACATCACAGCCCCGATTCCCCGGATCCTAGACGCTGAGCCCTTAGGTGAGACTTAGTGGACGTGTGGAGGACAGGTTGTGCTCTTTGTTCAGCGACGACGCTGTTCTTCCTTATACAAGTAACTTACTGACAGACTGTTCCGCTGTCACATAAAAGATGGATGAAAACACTTTGTGCTCAAGAGCGCAGAGGACAAGAATGCCTCAGATTTGACCTTTCACCTAGACAAGCAAAGCTTTTCTCAAGATTCCTTCTGAATGTCCTTGCAGGACATTAAATTTAGTCAAAATAAACTTCTCATCCACTTAGGTGTCATCCAAAAAATATCTACAAGTTTGTCTTACATGGATGTATTGATTTTTTTTCCAATTATTGAAGTTTAGAAGGATGAAAAACAATTCACAGTACCGTAATCTAAAATATTGTTGATAACTTGTAAAAATGTGAATGTAAGTCTTATTTCTGTACTCTACACTACATGTTTTTAGTGTTCAGTCTACAAACATGTATTCACCCCTAAGTGATTTGGAAAATATATAAAAAAACCTAAATGTTGCTGCTTGTTCAATGCACATGACCTCAAATATGCCTGATTGGTTGAGCAGTTGCTGCTGGTAACTCCTCTCTCTAGTGTTCATGTATCAATCATTGTAAAACATATAATAAAAAGTATTTATATTTTTCTGAAAGTTACGTAGCATAGCTGTAAGATGTTTTATGTGAAGACAAACCAGAGTGGACTGTGGAAAAATTTATATAGTGATTCAACTTGAAAGATCTGCAGCAGCATATAATTTATATACAAGAGGCTGGAAAATGTAATTGCTATTTTGCCACTATGACTGATGATTGTAAATTGTTTCATATCTAAATTTTGATTTTAATTTATCTACTGCATGTCCTAATTTCAAACAATCCCTGCTTAATTTGGCATAACTTTTGTATTCTGAGTGGTGAAGAGGAAATCCACTTGTTCCTTTCAGGTGGAATGAATATTACTCAGTTTTTTCATCACGTTTCATCCTTCAGACTTCATTTGTTAGATTTCAAGGCTGATTTGTTTTTACATTGACCTAATTGGCACTTAAATTTGCTATTGAAATCAGAACAATATGGGAAGAACAGCGAGGAGAACACAGAGACTCAAGGAAATAATACTGAAAAGATGTTGCATAAATTTTGTGGTCTAAACTGAGACCAGAGGAATATGAGGTCCATCCTTTGGAGACAGAGCGTCATCTCAGGCCAGATTACTGTCTCCAGTGCCACTCAACTGGACCCCTCTGACAAGGAATCCTCCATCTAGGAGGCCTTGTAAGCCATGCCATCAGAGGGTGGGGTTCGGGTCAGGGGTTGGAAGTTACAGGGTTGACAGACAAGAGAGATTGATGTCCGTTGACAAAACTTGAGCCCTGCAGACCTGCCTATTCCCTGGGGGCCAAATGAGACGGGGATCAGAGAAACCGATACAATCCCCCCCCTGCCCTCCCACATCCACTTCTCATCCAGACACACAGTTTGAATGGCCCCCAGTGAACACAACCCTTACTGCTACCCTTACTGTCCCGTTCTGTCTTGTTTGATCATGTTCTAAACTGTAAGGGCAGGCAGCGGAAGGCCTCAGTAAAATTAGTGCCCTGACATATCATTACTTGTGAATGCCTGCAGTAAGTGTGGCTGTCAGCTAGAGCAACAAGGCTGTCAAAGGGAGAATGTAAGATGTGAGGAGCTACATACCCTCCATGCATGCTGTCCAGTACAGTGGACAGTCACTCAGACCTAAACTAAACATATTGAATACCAATGATTAATGGCAATTGTTAGTAATACCTCAAAATTAATAGTGGTGGAAATCACCCTGTCATAAAAGACCTGCATGTTCATTGATTGGGTAATTTAGTTTTTTATTTTTTATCAAATAATTGAGTGGTATATTAAAATCTATGTACATTTCTATGTTTAACTTTATATAGATTCCTTACAAATTGATTTATAGCACTTTTTCATGACAAAACTTAACAGTGTATTTTGTTGCTTTCTATGTGGTAAACAGAAACTATTGTTTGATTATGGCGTGTAATAAAAAATAATTTTTAACATTTGGTTCAGAGATTCTCAACTGGACCTCGGTCTTGACTTTGACTAGGTCATTTCAACCCATGAATCTTATTTCATCTAAGCTGTGTTTATGTTTAGCTTACCAGTTCCTGGAAGACGCACCTCCTTATTTGTCTCAATGTGATGCATGAACCATTATTCAATAAAAAAATTACACTGATCTGGTTTTATTTCTTTTTGTAATAAATGGACTTCATGAATTATCAGATTTATAGTTTCTTAAAAGATTTAAAAATTAGCGTTAGTTTCCAGAGTTTATATTGTGTAACTCCCCGGCCCCTTAAAATAATAATAATAAAGAATACTTGTAAAAATATAACTTCCGCTATAGAAATTTGTCAAATGTGTCAACTCTCTTAAATTACTTATAAAAAGCTAAGCATAAGCTCATTGTTGTTGATTTCGGCTTTTATAAATTCGGAAGCTCAAAAATGATTGTAACATTTTGTGTTAGTGTTATAAACGGAACAGAAACGTAGCTAAAGAGGCCCGGTGGAGATATAAACAGTAAACAGGCCGCGCTCCGCAGTTTGTTGTGACATTCGATTGATCCAGCACTTCCCCTCAGAGAAAAAAAATTTGACGAGGAATCTTGGACATGTAACGCTGAAAGGCTGCTATTAGAGCAGATCCTTCACTCACGCGTTCTTTCTCTTCTCCTGTTACATGAAGTCATCAGTGTGGAACGCCACAGCCCTCTCCAGCTCACTCCTGAGGGAAAGTGACACACTGCTGGATATATATCGTTTGAAGATATGTAGAAAGTTGTAAAATCTCGTCTGCATGGTGTGGGTCCATGTCCCTTGACATGCGTGTCAGCGCAAGGCTTGTGATGAGTGACTGCATTGAAGAGACATCAAGTCTAGCTATGCATTCAAGGGGGTATTCCACTGTTGGAGTGAATGATGAAGGACCTTTGAACTTAAAGCACAAATTTTAAATGGAATTTGGATAACCTCATAAATGTAATAATAAGCATAAGAAGCTCTTGCGGGAGAAAATTTGGTGTGTGGATATCCACCGCAGATTTCATGAGCTTTTAGAACTCTTATTAGTTACTAAAACATACAAAGGAACAATTCAACTTTCTTCTTTTTAAGAATAACTAAGTACATTTGTAATGTTTCATTAAAATACCTCATACCAAGTCATAGACAGAAACAAAGAGAGAGGAAGGAATAATACAATTTTATGAATCTTTAATTTTATCTGCTTTACTTTAATACTTATGAATGTAGATAGATAGATAGATAGATAGATAGATAGATAGATAGATAGATAGATAGATAGATAGATAGATAGATAGATAGATATGAGTATTCCAGGTAATTGATAATTACAGAGTAAATAGTTCTAAGAAGAAGCTGATTCAAAATGGAGGCAGGCGAAGCTGTCTCAGCAAACTGACAGATGCTTTTGTCAGTTTTCAGTGAACAAATTAACAAGTGGGTTCCACTTTGTAACATTCTCCTGTTTGAACTACCTGACCTTCCTCCATCGCTTGGCAGAGCTCAGCCAATCAGAAGAAAGAGCAGAGGATTTAGGTGTAAACAGAGAGCCGCTGGTGTTTGAAGCCAACAAGAGAGGTCATGTTCGCATCCCCAGCCACTTCCACCCTGCTTCCTCCATTGATTGGGAATGTTTATCACATTAGAGAGAGGTCAAGGAGGGGGTCAAGTCAGAGCAGAGCTTGCGGGTTGCCACCCTGGGTAGTCTGGGTAATGATACTGTCCAGAACCTGACCACAGGCTTGGGAATATTAGTGAATGGGATAGAACATGTTTGTGATTAATTGGCATTGGGGAAAGATGGAAAGAATAATACATAAAGAAGAAAAGGCAACGAGAAATATCAAGTTTCTAATGTCGAGTAATGCCAGAAGTTCAGTCAGTCCAATCCCCTTAACAATTATTTAGCTCCTAATAGACTCAGTTTGCTATTAACCAACCAATTTCTATCCCTACTCTGTAATTTGCACCATCCACCTGGCTTCATATCAGCAAAATAGATACATGGTGCTTTCATCTACCGGATCAGGGCCTCTCTGTAATCCAGGCCCTGCATTAGGTTAGCCCAGGGCAGAAAACCCTTTTCATGAGTGACAGGGCAGGAACCTCCCGTGCCTCTCTATTTGACCTCCTTGTTTCCTTAATTTGTGTGTAATGTCAGGGCAATACCACACCCAATCCAAGGTGTCCCCACCTCCGTGGGGTCCCGTCACAACTGGGTCCACCGGCCGCATAGGCCAAGTATTTTCTTATTGTTGACAGACAGCCAAACATTTCCCCTCCCACATATCTCCCGTCCTCCTGTCGACCACGATGTCTTTCTATTTCTTTCTCCACCAAAAACCTTTTTGGGACCACCTAGGTGTTTTTAAGACCTGGTGCCTGATGGTTCTTCATAACATGCTGGCAAGATTCTCTCCGTTCATGCTCTGCATACCAGTGGAGAGCCATTAACAATGCCGCCTCAAGGCAGGACCATGACGACGGGTGTGAGGGGGTCGAAGGTCATCTGCTGTAGGGCAAAATCCTTTGTTTGCTTCTTCCACCCCCCCCCCACCCAAGGGCAAAGTAACAGATATGATATCTTCGTAAACATATCTCTCAAGTTAGATGGTGATTCCCCTCTTACTTTATGTTCATTATTGTATTTGGTTAAGAAAACAAGACAACAATGCTCCATTACAACAACATAAACCCAATAAATACAGTGACACCCGAGTCTCTTGTGTGGGGGGTTCTTTTATGAGTGGTAGAAAAGCAAACATCTCTTCACTCAAGGAATGGAAGGCTGGAAACCCATCTTCTATTTTCAGCAAATGAGCTGTGTCAAAGTTTTGTCCTTAGTCAATTTAACTGCCAATAGCATGAAAAAGTGTCAAGTCAGGTTATTTTCTTTTATTCTGTCCAATCTGCTGAAATATCCTGTTACACACCGTCTTAAACAGGCTCTTTTGTGTGACCTGGTTTGGACAAGCTTGGAGTTTTGTTTTGATTAGAGTTTTGTGATTCTCCTGCCTTTTCAGTGACTTCAGGCTCCATAGTGCAGACTTTACTAATGGCACTAATGGTTTAGTGCAGTGGTTCTTAACCTGGGTTCGATCGAACCCCAGGGGTTCAGTGAGTCGGTCTCAGGGGTTCGGCGGAGCCTCTGCCGCGGAGGTAAAGACACACTTGTGTAAAGTGATGATGCCCCACTTTGCCATCACAGGAATATGAAGGGTTTGCTGAACGCGCATATGAAACTTCAGGGTTCGGTACCTCGAAAAAGGTTAAGAACCACTGGTTTAGTGCCATTAGCAGTCTTGTATATATGTTATTTGGATGTTTTGTCACAGATCAAAATAAAGTAGTGCATGAAATTAAATGTATGTTTTTCTCATTAAATTGCTGACCTGGTCTTTCTGGATGAAGTTTGCATTTCTCTGTGCTTGTGTGTCTCTTCTCTCTGGGTACTCGGGATTCCTCTCAAAGTCCAAAAATATGACTGTAAGGTTAGTTGGGGTCTTTGAATTCCCTTTATGTATGTGTGTGTGTGGGTGCGTGTGTGTGTAGGTGTGTGGGAATGTGCGTGCGTGTGTGTGGCTTTGTTTTTGATACACCATTTGATAAATTTTTCCAACAAATAATAAATTGTGAAGACCAACTGTTCCTTACGGGGTCCAAACCCGGGGCCCCATAGGTTTTGTCAAAGTGTGATCAGGACTCCTTATTGCTTTCTTCTTGCCCTCCATCCACACTCGCCTATTTTTTGGAGTACAGATCTATTAAATGTCTTGTTGGTGGATTCTTCAGATCTGCACAGCTCCTCATTGGCCGCTCAGTGTCATAGTTTGTTTTTATTTGGTTGCGAACCAAAAGCGGAAATACTGAGTTAATATGCATAGAACGAAAGAATAAGGAGCTTCTGATGATTTTACGTCACAAACTGTTTTGAATATATCAGTATTCTCTCTAGAGAGAAGAAGTCTAGTCTCTCCACAGCAGAAGAATAAAGGGATTTGGTTGGGTTTGTGGTTGCAGGAGAAAGGTGAGTTTGGCGGTTTACATGATTAATTTTATCCCTGAGAGAGTTGTAGTCAGTGAAAACTTATGTACGCACAGCCAGAAAAGTGAACACAGGTCAACTGGAGGGCCAGCTGCCAGGATCTAGATAGTGGTTAGTATCCATATGGGTACTGCAGGTTGTATGTTTTTTCTCAGCAGGGAAATCTAGAGATTTCCTCTGTGGGGAAAATTGAGGAAGGTTCCAGGTAGATTGGTTGCAACCACATCTGACGGTCTGCGGTCGACAGGATCTCATGCATGTCTTTTTATCCTGTGGCTCAGTGAGGCTTGATCGCGGTTTTCATTTGCTCCACATGCACCATTTTATTAACCTTTCCTAAAACGCAACCTTAAACTGCGCATGGAAAGCAGCACTGATGGTAATACAATTAGCATTTTCTATATCCACTTTAGCATTCTATGGCTTGGTGACATTTAAAAAATAAGAACCCATGGAAGCATGTAGATATGAATGACTCATTTCAGGGAAACTTAATCTCTTTTCTTTCCCATATGACTACGTCAACAGAAACAGTTATGAGCATTTCTGCCAAGACACACACTCCAAGCTGCCAATGGCTCATGCTTTGTGTGAGAACATTACTATTTTAAAATCCCCCCAAAACTACAATTACACACAATGTGGTAGAGGAAGTAAATGTTAACTGTTGCTTAAGGAAAGTTGTCCCACAATCCATTGAGAATAACAAAAATATAATACATAATATTTTGCAAAATAGGTTATAAATTAGTTTTATTCTCTGTTTAACAGTAAAAATGTTAAGCTTTTATATCAAACAAGGTGATTTACAAATAAATATAACTAAATTCATGATTATCTGACCTGTACTGCAAATAAACGCAGCTGCATCTGTACTGTACTTAAGTTGTCAGATTGAGGAGCTGGAAAAACGGTTGATTGAATTTGTATGCATATCTTAGTTTGAACAATTATGGCTCTCATTTTTCAGGTATTTGAAAGAAAAATAGGCTTAGAGTAAATCTCAGTATTTTTCCATTTAAATGTAAGCACTGGATATGCTCAAACCCCATGGAAAAGTCTCAGACTGTGTAGGTAAGTATATGTTAGTGTGGATTTGCTGTGCAGCAGAGAAAATCCAGCTGGTTTATTGAAATATTCTGTGTAAAATGTTTGCTTTGCACAACAGGATTCCAGCCAACATTTCTATGGTGGATTTAAATTAGATTATAGGAGTGATATTTGCCTTTAATTCAATGTGAGATTAGCGAGGTTTCTGATAACATAAACTTGCAAGCTTTAAGCTGAAAATATTGAAACTGTAGTCTACGGGGTTGACCAGAATGAAAATAAAGCAAAAAGATTTTGAAAATATAAACATTTTTTTGAATTTTATCTCAGTAGTTTTGAACATCAGAATATTATAAAGCAACATTGCTGCTGGATACAAAAGTAAAAAAACGTTTACTTTTGATCACCTAGATGGAATAGAAAGTGAAATAGTAATTAAGCTTCAGCTATTCTGCACACTATTATGTCGTACATTCACCAGTTATTTGAATGGCTCTCCAGGATAGCCATTCCTTTTAATGTAGCCCAACCAATCAAAATGCAAGTAATCACCTAAATTGTGGGGCTGGTTAAAATGCCTTGCTGAACAATAACTTAATTGATTGACTTTTAAATAGATTTATTGGTCTGTTATGCTAATATGATTACATGTTTTACATCAAGATGTTGCAAAAACTCATTGACCAGACAAATTATATTTTATAATCTTTTAATGTGCCATTAAACCTCAGTTTCTCTTTATAACACGAGAGGTATCTTTTTTTCTTTATCTGTCTTTTCTTCTTCCATGTCAGAAATTCTCTCAATTCTGTCAATAGGTCTATGTTTACTCAAAATAGCATGTTTTATTAAAAAAAAAAACAAGAAACAACAGCCTCGTTATCATTTTCAAACCAATCTGTGCTTGTTTTTTAAAGCATGTGAATACGCACAGCCTGTTAAAAGTTAGTCTAGCTTCAATCTTCACTTCCAGGCCTGTAGCAGAAAAGTTCCACCTCGAAAGTTAACTTTTTTGATCCCATTTATGCCCTGTCCCTCTCCATCATGCCCTTCTGTCTCCTGTAGACTCTGTGGCTGAGCTGGATGGTATCTGGAGCACAGTGTGCTGTAACAAAGCTGCCTTTGTGCGGAGCCTCTCTCACTGTGGTTTGAATCCATAACCACCTCTGCAGTCTGGCCAAGGTTGAGTGAAAGAAAGTGTGTTGGACATTTGCTGGCAGGTCTGATTTGATCCTCCTTCGTCTGCCGCCCCGAACTTGTCTTTGCACAACATCCAGAGTGTGACATTTATTGTTCTGCAGGGATACGTCCCACCAGGTGTGTGTGATGACTGTCACAGCTCCATGATTTAGCACCGCAGGTCTGTGATTTTTAACGAGTTAGAGGAGCCTCTGCAGATAGATGGATAAGTTGTTCCCATGGGAGCCGTGCAGGCTCCTATAGAAAGGCCACCTGACTCGGGCCAAGAGATGGTACTGGGAGCAGGGTGTTGGTCCGGAGCAGTCTGGGCCAGCGCTGGTTTGCAGTGTGACGAATGCGACACTTGAGCCAAACTGTAACACCGTCAGTGTGGTGGGTCCCTCTAATCACTCTGGCTTCCCAACTTTCAGAATCAAGTTTCAGATTCCGAGCCGGGTGGGGGGTACTTTGGTCTGTTGGGACTGAAGTGTCTGGTTCACTTTAACAACAAACACTTACACACACGTCTACGGTTTCCCCACAAAATGCATGCAGAAAAACCCACAACAGAAAGAAATTAAAACATCTTTCCACTCACCTCCCAGAATGGATATGGTGTTTACAAGACCACGTCTCCTCTTGTAGAGGGTGGAGAATCTGCTGAAATGTGATCACTTAAATGCAGAAAGATGGTCTGTCCATAAAGATAAATTTAAGAAGGGAAACAGCAAGTTTTTCCTCAGCAGGAAAATCTTATTCGAGACTAATTGAACCATAAAATGGCAAACTGACCAGTATTTATACATCTTTTTCAGAAGCCTCTACAAAATCAAAATCAACAAAGTTTATGTACGCCATTGTTCAGAAGACATTATCTAAAATAGACATGAAAATAAATGCCTAATGTATCTGTTATAATACAGCAAAATGTGCATTATATAAAAAAAAGAGTTTTTGTTAAAAACATCCAATACGCAGTTCAAAACAAAGAAAATAAAGGATTAAAAGGCTCAAAGTTTTGGGAAGCTGGCAGCATTCTCTTGAAAATGCCCGGTAAACCAACAAAGCAAAAATTTGGCTCTATGGTTAAAGGTTGCTTTAAACATGTAAAGCCTCACTCTTGGTGATACAGCACACTGTTGACATGGCATACTATCAGTTTACGACGTTAATTGAACATCTAATAGCTCGGCAGAGCAGATGGCCTGAGGTTAAACGTGTCCTCTTGCCCCCTCTCTTTGGGTTTTATTTCTGGATCAGCTGGAGGAGGCGGGGATGAGGTGGGGGCAGCAGACGGTCCGTATGCCCAGAACTAAAGCCTCCCTGTTTGGGGACATAAGACCCACACCTCCCTCATCTTTGCCGACATCCACCGCGACCAGATTTAGGTGAGGGGGGTAAAGTTGCACTGTGTGTCAATACCAACGTGGGCCAAACCAAACTCCATTTGCACTTGTTTCTCTACTTAATCGCTCATCTAAACAAGCTTGAGGGTTGGTGGGAAAGAAGGAAGAAGGGCAAGAAGGGTGGGAGGTGGAAAGGTGAGGAGGAAAGAGGAGGGGGAAGAGTGAATGGGGTTTGCCAAAATAAATGCATGAATGCCTTCTTTGACTGACTGGCATCTTTGAAGTCAGCTATAATTGCAGGCCTCTTGTCGAGCAGTGGAGCCTGTGGCAAGCCAGGTCGTGGGCAAATAAGATGTTTGGCCGCGTCGAGGAGGAAACGTCACTGCTGAACAATAAACAATATCACAAGGCTTCAGTTTGGCAAGAAACATGGCGTCATACTTATGTGACAGCAGCGCAAAACCGCAAGAATAAAAGTCCTTTATTGCCTGTGTATACGCAGCGCCTTTCAAAAGGAATCATACCCGACCAACTTTTTTGTATTTGTCACCATGCAACCACAAATTTTGTTATATTTTATTAGGATATTATGTGACATATTAACATGGGGTAAAGTATAATTTTAAAGTGAAAGGAAAAAAAAATATCTGAGAAGAGTGTGTATGGATCCAGCTACTCTTAGAAGAAGTCATCTAACTAGTTGCATAGTCCATCAGTATCCAATCCAATCTGATTATATCCAGGTGTTTAGTAAAGGCCTTGGGGTTTGCTAGAAAACATTAATAAACATGAAAACAGGTCAAGAATAACTAAGGGAGAAATTTAAAGCAGGATTACTTTTTAAATCAACATCCTTTGAATATCTAAGAAAGCATCGCTTAGCCTCCCATAATGCAAAGCGTATGATTCTACGGCAAACCTTCTAAGACGCGGCTGTCTGCCCGAACTTAGAGGCAAGCGAAGGAGAGCATTTATCAAAGAAGCAGCCAAGAAACCCTTGGAGTCTCTGGAGGAGCTGCTAAGATCCACAGCTCAAGTTGGAGAATCTGTCGACAGGGAACTTAAAACTGTGTGTTTTACGAACTCATGAAATTACATTACGGACTTAATCCCTGCACAGGGCAAGAACTCATTCTTCAGAAATGACAATGAAGAAACAAACCATCTCATCTGGTTGACCCAATTGCACTGTTCTCCGAGAACACAGCAACCAGGCAAGCATGAGCTCATGCATCCTCACAGTAAATCAGCAAGGCAAATGTGGGCTCTTGGGATGCGAGAGTTGGTCATGGAGGGTTTAGACCACAATGTGGGTTTTCCATTCAGGGTGGAACTGTGACAGGGTTGCTGTAATTAATACACAAATCCTTGATGTTTTGTTTAGAAAATAAACCCACCCAAACCAGTGATTATTAAACCTAAATCCCTGAAGTATATCTCACACAATGCACCTTTCACTTGGTCTTTATGATATTATTTCTTTTGCCAAGAGTGTGTTGTCTTGTTATTTTAATGTTCCACTGCAGCGCTTGTGAAAGGGGAAAACCAAATGTAGCCTTGCCTTCAAATACTCACTTGCTTTTGCAGTTTTTCTGAACACAAGAGAATCAACTGTTGCAGGTGTTGCAAGAGGGCAGAATGTGCTTGTAGGGGCAGCGCTTAAAGAGCCGGCAAGGTGTTTCTTGCTGTTTGTTTAAACTATGTAAAGATGAGAATCCATGTCTGCTCAGTGTGATGAGAAGATGGAATGGCTGATCACGCTGAAGGAGCTATTTGATGTTTTCCCAAATTCCAGGTCCGTGCCAAACATACATTCCACGTCCTGCTAGTGTTCTGTCCCATGTTCAGTGTCTGAGTCTTTTCATACCCTGGGGAGGCTGAATTTGCTTCTATTGAGCCTGTTTCCATGAACATACAATTCAGTCGTCCCTGCTTTTTTAATAAACTTCTATAAAATGTACTGCTTTGGTCACAGGGAAAGACCTGAGACCAGAGAGAGTCCGTAAAGAAAAGAACATTGATGCAGATGAAGACAAAGACAAAAGAGATGAGAAAATAGCAAACACAATCTTAATCAACAATCCTTGCATAAGACAACTGAAATCAGGTAACAGGGAGATGTCCCGAGACAGCTACTGATACAGTTCAGAGAAGCCAGTGTAGCACATGTATTCCAGAATTGCCAGCAGTGCAACGATGTCGCTGTCACACCTGCAGTTCATTTTTGTGCTCCTTTGCAGACCTTTATGTGCAAGGTCTGCCGTAGACCAGATTTGCAACTTGCAGAAGGAATCGAGGGCCCAGATTGGGGGCTGGTGAGAGCAGATCTGGCATCCTGCCAAAAGGTAACTTATCCTCCAACAGTTATACAGAGTCCTTCTTCTTTGAGTGTACACACCTGTGCATGGGCTGGGGCTTTTCTCAGTAGCGTTTTTCTTCTGTTTGATCTAGCAAAGCCTGAGATTTTCCTCCCACATTCAGCTGTGGGGCAATAAGAGCAGCGCAACAATTGGATATTAACATGAACACATGAATTCAACTATAAATTTTGGTTGCTGGCCCAGAGCAAATAAATTTTTTTAATAATCTAAGTGAGTAATATACAATCATCATTAGACTGTGCTATTTGAGGTACACTACACTGTACAACACAATTATTAACTATTTGAGAGAAAAAAGTGGGGACATTAAATATTAGTTATGGTTGTTGGTTTGTCAGTTTTTCCTGCAATTGCTTTTGTTTTGTTTTGTTTTTTGTTTTGTTTCTTACCTATAGAGACTTGCCCTTTTCCTTGTACTTGGGTTGTCTTCACTTATAAGTGTAAAAAGCGTTATAACATTGAAGAATTTTATTTGGCACATTTATTTTAAACTTAGCTATTCACTCATATTCCTCAAATATTAATTACTTTTTAAACAGATGTAAAATTAACCCCCTGAAACTAGTAGAAAAACTTGTCACCTTTTAATCCACATCATTTTCCATCATGTGGCCAAAATTATAACTTCTGGTTGGTCAAACCTAACACTGTGTCTTTCACTCTATTTTAATACTTTTTTTTAATATACATTTACATGTGTTATTATCCATCGGTCTTAGTGTTTTGCATATCACTTTTGTTTTGCAATTGGATTATTTGATTATTTGTTTCTTTCGCTTTCCAGACTTGTACTTGTTCAGTGCTCTGTTTTGAGATTGGTTATTCTCTCCTTCATGAATTGGTTTAGACTCTTTAGTGCTAGTTTTCCGGGTTTGGTTTTGTTCGATTCAATTTGTATCCTTTTACATCTCTTTAAGCTGCTTGACATTTCCTCTTGTAATTGTGCCTCGTTCCGTAGTGACTTCATTCAGTAAGTCTTCCAGATCTGCAACTTGAGACTTCTGCTTTCTTGTCAGCACTTGTCTGCAAACAACAAGTTCTCCAAAATGTCAAATCAGGAGCAAGATTAAATAGCTAACACCTGGGATAATGCCATCAATATAAATATTTAATATTCAATTCCAGTGTACTACAAAAAACTTTCTTGAACACAATATGACAGTCACTGTTTAAAATGGTGTGAAAAAAGCTATTGTAAAAGTGTATCGAGGTCAAAGCAGTAACAACAAATTGTTATATTCTCCCAAATGTGAAACCAAATAAGCAGCAATTTATTTTTCTTCAACCAAGATTGCATGTGAATACAACATTAGCATTGAATTATATGTACGCATAGATGATGAATATTACTGCGGTCTGAATTTGTGCTTTCTCTGCCTCCTAAAGCATGCATATTAAACTAAATGGTGATCATAAACAGAAGGCTTATGATCACAGTAAATCACTGCTATCAGTGATTTACTGTGATGGACTGTAGGGCTCAAGTGATGAGTGGACAGCAAACCTTCGTGGTCTTGTGAAGAGTTTTCCGTTTGTGTCATGTATTCTTTCAGCAGCTGGATAAGTAATGGCACAAGTAAAGTCACTCAGAGCTGTTCAGAGTAAGATTTGACCAGCTGCTCCTAAACTAAAGAAAATCACATTTAGCGAGCTGGGTAACAAGCATCAGCGTATGCCCCTTCTCACGCCCGCTGGTCTCCTCGCCACAGATCCAGGATCACCTTCTCACTCCTTTTGGCTGACTTGGACACTGAAAGCTGAAATTACACCGGCGCAAGCTTCAAATCTCCCTCCATTCTCCACACATGCCAGACAGGGGAGGAAAGAATAACAGGCTTTAATGCATTTGGCCTGCTTTTCTCTCAGCCAGAGCAAATCCTCAGCTGCATCAACTGATAATTATTACAGCTCATAAACATGTGAGGGAGGCAAGGAAAATGCAGAGAAAGACGGGGAGGAACGAGGCAAAGGTGTTGTAAGGTGAAGGTTGGAGGAGGGAAACGAGGAACTGTGGCCAGAAAAAAATGGATGTTATGCAGAAATGGGAGTCTATGGGTTAAAAGTTGAGAAGCAAAAATGTGGAAAATTGGGGAAAAAATATAGTTTGAAAAAGCAAAATCCATTGCGGATTTGTAAAGAAAAGAAAGAACAAACACCTAGTGTGGATTTTGATTAGAACAAAAACAAGAGTTAGAAAAGATAGTCAGGGCTGAATATCACATCAACTCAAAGAAAGAGGAAAATGATGACAGACAACAGATCTGGATCATGCCCAATGTAAATAGAGCACACAACAGGGTATCTGTGCTGTAAAATGTGTGTTGTGTTGACTGCTCGTTAATCCCATAAGCCAGGAGCTTCACAAGTTTTCTTTCATCGGTAGAACTAACGCTGAAGACAGCGCACATGAAACTGGGTTTCTTATAAAAAAGGAAGGCAAAGGGGCAGCTCTCCAACTCATCCATAGGTGCAGACAGCGTGCAAACAGATAGAAAGCCTGCATGTAAGCAACAAAGATGTCATACCTGAGTGGCAAGCGAGTGGAGACAAGATGAGGTAGCAGTGAAAAAAAGTTAAGCAAAAGAGAACGACATAAAACGTCTGGAAAACCCAGGCTTTAACCCAGATTAATGAGCACATCATTTTTGAAACAGACAAGAATAGTAGCAAAATTTTGAATAAAGGGCAAAATTACCCTGCATTGTTAATGAAGGGATGTTTGTGTATTCTGCTTTAGATAATAAAGATGAAGGACTTCCCCACACTTAGCCCACCATGGGAGATAATCCCAAACGTGTACATCACAACAATGTAAATACATGTCAGAGCTATCAAAACATTTAAAAATGATTAAAATAGCAAAAGAAAAGGTAGTTTCCCATTTCAAATGTTTCTCTGTAAATATGTTTTTAAAGGCATTGAATGTCTCTACAGCAGAAAGGTTACAGATTTAATTCCCGGACGTTCAGATCATGCTTGTTAACTAAAGCATCCATGTTAGGCAAAACAGAGGGAAAATGTTTGTTTTCTATGCATTTGTGATGCACTGTAACGGACTGGTGAAAAAATGTCGGAAAACAATCTACCTAAATTGCGATACACATTTAGGGTTGTGGATGGATGTAGCAAGTCAAGTGAATACTGCGTTTTATTTAGAGTTTCATTTTTAATTTTAACCAAACTTACTGCATTTTTTGATGTTACACTTGAAGGTTAAAATAAAACACATACCGTTAATATATTTAATACTGTTCACTCTTTAATAGCTGAACAAATGGGGCAACTTTTATAGTCATGAGATTGAAGTTAAATATTCCTGCGACAACTGAGTGGTTTAGATCACCGGATATTTATCACGTTTTTTTTTTTTTCTTTTGGTCAAACTCCAGATCTAAATTCAACCAGAAATCTGTGGACAGACTTCAAAACATAATGTTCAAGGACACTCTCCATCAAACCTGACTGAGGTGAAGGTATTTTGGAAGCAAAAGTCGGCGAACATTTCAATCATTACGAATAATTCTGTCTCTAAAATAAACCAATAAGTAAAAAGAAATAAAACAGAAATTATTCATTATGGGTATCAGAGTCGATAATATAACTGAGTAAAAGAATTCTTCCCAGCCAGAGATTCTTAGAAATGTATATCTACATCTTCAGAATACAAACACAACTTTCAGATGTCACTACATTGCCACCACAAACAACTTTGGTGTCATTTTTGCAGAATGATGCACTACCTGCAGTTCTGTATAACAGGCGTGTGTAATGTCTGTATTATTGTGTTTTTTGTGATCACAGGGAATGTAAATGAGACAGTAACCATGGACAGAGAGGTGGCTTGAGGTGGTAGCGTGAGCAAACACATGTGTTTTGCTGATTTTATCTGGGAAGCTCTAAACATTTCTTACTCAGTAAAGATTGCCTGAGACACTGGCACAAGCTGAACACCGAGGCTTGCTGATTGTAAACTAAAACACACCGATACACAAATGAAGGTTCTGATGCCCACAATGTTGTTTTGTCTAAAGTTTAAAACCGTATGTGGTTGGGCCATTTTTTCATATTTTTTTTTTCTTTTTGATATTTACTTACACATTTGCTAACTTAAGTTTTCAACGTTTTGCAGTTTGTTACTTTCGTGGGTATCTTGACTCTGATGTGGATGTTATCGTACCGATTATGTTCCCTTTTTTTTCTCTTTCTCCAGCTCGTCTTTCTGTGTCCGTCACAGCTCAGTGCTCTTCCATCACACGCACTAACATCATACCTCCCGCCATTATTTTGAGAAAAAAAGCTCCATCTTTCTCCCATCTTTTCATACAAAATTGTCAGATGAAACATAATCACTCTATGATGCAAGACCTGCAGAGTAATGCAAAAGCAGTCTTACCTTTTTTTTTTTACATTTTGTAACATTAAAAAACCTAAAACCTCTGTTTTTTATAACAGCCTTTGAGGTGCATGATTGTGAAGTACATCACAAATTATGCATATTTTTCATCTCCTTAAAAACAACAAAAGTGCACGTGCCTTAAGAAAAATCAGTGGAATTTTTTTCATCTTCCCACAGATTCTCAACTGGATTACGATCTGGACTTTGACTGGACCATTCTAACACATGAATTTGCTTTAATCTAAACTATTCAATTTTTACTCTGGCTGCATGTTTAGGTTTTCCTTGTCAAGTTTTTTGCATTTTTCAACAAGTTTTCCTCCTAGACTGACCTGTGCTTAGGTTCATGATCCTCCCATCAATGCTAACCTCCCTGTCCATGATGAAGAAGAGAACCATCATGCTTCACTACGGGAATGCAGTTTTCATTAGAGATATTTCTGATTACTGCCGTGCATATCAGTTTGTATGTTGGCCAGAAAGTAATGTTTTGAATTCATCTGTCTGCAGTGCCTTTCTCCACATGTTGCCTTTCCCTGGTACTTGTGCCATACTTTAAATGTGGCTTCCATTGTGACAAGAAAAAACATCCCTCAGTTTTCTGTCTGGACTGGCTCGTCTCCATGATGCTGTTTGCTCAGCAATGTTCTCTAATAAACCTCTTTGGCCATCAAAAAGCAACAGAGTAACTTAAACTGGGCTTAAATATGCACAGATGGCGTCAGTTAACTAATTATTTTACTTTAGAAAGTCTGGTTGGGTTATGTTGAGCTGGTCTGTGGTAGGAATACTTAATGAAACACATTGACATCTGTTGTTTAATGTGTCAAAACGGAAAATGTTTAATGAGTGTAAATGCTTTTGGGGGAACATTGTGCATGTGGCTTTTTACCTTTAAACAGTCGACAGTTCCTATTTCTGCAGTTGGTCCATGCCTCTGTCTGTGCAGGTATGTGTTTGTTTTAAATGTATTTTAAATGCTCACAGTGCTGCCAAAGCCTTGTCACATGCTGCAACAGATTCACTGCAGCGACCAGGCCTGGCTTACTGGCTTACTCCAGAGTCCAAGACACAACTTTGGCAACCTTTTACATTTAAATTTGTTGGGTTTTTCATTTTTTGTTGGTTTTCTGCTCATCTCAGATTTCAAATATTTAATATTTTGACTTGATTTTGGGCTGCACTGTGGCACATTTGGTACCCTGGCAGTGTGGAGTTGGTGTTTTCTCCCTGAGCATGTACGGGTTCTCTTTGGATACTACAGCTTCCTCACACTGTCCAAAAACATACACTTCTGTGTCAATCGGTCTTTCTAAATTGCCCTTTGGTATGAATGTGTAGGTGAATGGCCGTCCACCATGTGTTTCTCTGGCCTGATGATCATTCCTGGGTTTACTTTGCTTCCCGTCCAATGGCCCCTGGATTCGGAGACAAAATCCATCGAGTCTTTGCAGAGACGAGTAGATATAGACAGTATATGGATGGATGGCTTGATTTCTATGACAGTTGGACAAAATAACGTAATGAAGGAACATCTTTTATCTATTAACTAGTTTCTGGCGTGAACTTGTTTAACATCTGAACTTAATCAGACACAATTAATGTTTCCTGTGCAGACGTTTCAGCGGGTAATTTATTGAAATGTCCTCTCCCACCCTTTCTTATCATTTGACAGTGCAAGCTCATCTGTACAATAAATGTATTGTTGCAATTGTTCTGTGTTGCCTAATGAGAATTATTGGAACAGAATTGAATTTGTTTGCTAGTTTCTGCACAGTAATGGCATTCCTCACTGTGTCTGTTTCCCTCCTGTGACTTGCAGAGTTGCCTAATCCAGACCTCAGCTTTTTCCATTTCCTTTTGATACAAACTGAAGGGAAAAACAAAAAGACTGACATGTTAAAACGACTTATTGGTACTGGACATGATGTATTTGGGAGAAGAAATTCTCAACAGGTGGGAGTGAATAGAGAATCCAGTGTGAAAACAAATGAGAACAAGTGGGAGTATCATGAAAGTGACTGGTAAAGTGATGAAGGCAAAGTGTTGGAGGAAAAAAAGAGCAAAATGATCCAGAGTGCACAGACAGTTCGGTTTGTTGTTGAACTTGAAGGTAACGCTATATCCCTTCTGTGTTTTGACATCTTCTGGCTGAAGGAACAAGCCTTGACCATCAACCAGATAATCATGTCTCTTTTGTCAGGCATAAATAAGCAGCACAAAGTCATGCATTTTTTAAATTAACTGTTTTTCTAGTTACACTCATCCTAAAAACAAATGTACATCCTTGTTTTACTTAAAGTTATTGGAGAAAAATAGTAAAGATCTGGCTTTCACTTGCTTCTAAAGTTAACGATCATTATCTATTATAGATCAAGCAAAAGTGGAAAATCCCTATAAAAATGTGAATATCTCAAAACTTTATTTTCGTGTGTGGTATCATTCGTCTCTCGTGTTGCTATACAGAAGTTTGGATTATCTCTTTGTTACTTCATTGAGCTCCGCAGACATTTTTGCTGCTCAACTTTCTCAAGTCTTTCTGCCATTCTCTTCTAGATCTGCTGCTGTATTTGTAATCAGCCTCTTTGTTCATGGCCTAATATGGGCCAAGCTCCAGGTTCCAGACAGATGGCCCCACATTTGACTTTGCAATAAGTTGGAGTTTATAGTACCTTGACTCAGAGCTGCAAAGCCAGCAGCCCAAATTTTGTTTGAGGTGTTTTACTTATACTCATGTTTATCCCAGACATTGTGTTGATTATGGCTGGTATTTTCACTTCAGTCTCAGTTATCTCTTTCCTTTAGATCATTCAGGTGTAACTTTTAAACAAATGTGCATCTGTCTTCATTTTAGGTAGAAGAGTCCTGCACAATCTGCAATTAGGACTTACATCGACTCTTGCCAAGAATGACAGCTTTCATAATTTTTTTTCCACCTACTTTCTCTCTGTAGATTGCTAACTTTAAACTGTTCAGAAATTATCCTAAAACCCTTTCTCAGGTTGATGTGTGGCAACAATAGCTTTTTTATGGTCATTGCTGATCTCTCTCTGTCTAGACATTGTGATAACACACACATTTATACTCAACAACGCCTAAAATCCTGACTTTATTTTATTTTTCAAATGACAGAGTGAGATCTGTTGTTTGGTTTTGGATATGGAGGTTAGATCAAATTTATCTAAAGTGGGTCTTAAACCAGGTAAAGCTGAGATTGAGTCTTGAAACGCAAAATCTATGATTAAGGAAATTACTTTGTATTCTTATTATTATCATTATTATTATTATTATTATTATTATTATTATTATTATTATTATTATTATTATTATTATTATTATTATTATTATTATTACTGAAACTGTGAGATTGTTTAGTTTTACTTTGCAACCCCTATGTGGGAAGAATTTTAAAAAATCCAATAAAATCTTTAAATGGTGAGCACTGTGTCAGTGTTTGACTGGAATTGGAAACAAAATGACAAAAGAGTTCTAGGAAGAAACGTGTCTGAATAAGTTGTAGAAGGAAACTGTAGGTGGATGGATGAAGAGGCAATGAATGAGAAAAACATGTCCAACAATCATCATTAGAATTGTGTTTCAATGCATCAGCTAATTTAATGGAAGAAATGTTAAAGACCAGGGTATCTCTCGTGGGTAAGAAATGTGATTATACATTGTTCATATGAAAAAACAGTTACACAGAAATGCCTTACATAAGCAAACCAAAGCAAAGTTTCAGTTCAGTTTTTCACTTTCACAAGTCCTATCTCTTTTTCCTATGCCCATGTGTCTCCTCCCCTCTCTCTTCTGTTATTCAGTTTTTAGCGTCTAATTAGTCCACCATACCTCTGAGGAAGCTTGGGCACTTTGACAAAATCCACCTGTACACATTGGGACCAAGCAAACCTTGAACAAATAAACCCAAATTTCAGTCAAGGTAAACTTAAAAGGTTCTACAGACACTTTAAGTAATGGTCTGAATGAAAATAGTTAAACCAGTAGGCCAGATTCAGAATCAATCAAACTCACGTGACATATAATCTAGTCTCTCAGTAAAGTCATAGTGGTTGTTGCTCTCCAGAACGAAGTATTGATTAGTATGGCTACTGCACTTTCTCTATGATCTTAGTTTGCATACGTGTCAACAGAATATGGACAGGTGTATGATGGAGTGTGAACATATTAAAATAGAAACTGAGTAACTTACAGGAGCAAACATAATGCACAGATACAGCAGAATCCAGCAATTAATTAAACAAACCAGAGAACTATTGTGGACATATGATCTATGGCAAACCAGGTGAGTACAATCCCCAGAATGAATGGTAGCTGAGTGGTAGAGCAAGGATAAGACTGGAGTAGTGACACCACAGAATCATGAAATAGAAGGCAATCCACCAGGATTCACAAAGCAACTTCAGTATCAATCTCAAATGGCAAAACTGCAGGTGGGACATGACGACTGCAAGTTGAGGATCTAATGTTTGTATCATTAGATTCTTGTGACAGCTGTTCTGGCACAACGCGTAATTGGGGCAACACCAGTAGAATACAGTATATGGAAAACGTGAAGAAAACAAGAAAATGAAAGACATAAAAATGGAATGATACCCAACTGAAGCTTTAGTATTTGGAGAGCAACATGCTAGCAATAGCATGTTTGCTCATGCTGCCACCAACCACATAAAAGTCTTACATTTTATCATTTCATCATGGCAGCTTCCAGAGGCCTGATGCGTTTTAAAACCCAAAGTAGATGCCTTTTACTCAGCAACACAATATTTGCTATGGTGCTTGTTGATATACCAAGGGGCTGGTACCAGCATAACTTTTACAGGATTTTTTGTATTTGTCCTCTCAATTCCTGTTATCTTCCTCTTCCATCTATGAAAAAATATTATGACTTCTGTGACACTATGCCATTGACAAATTATATATTAATTACATTTTTGTTTCTCATTTGTTGCTCTTACTGCAGTACTGTCTTGGCAATGCAGTATAAAGTCACACCGGGTGCTCCGTTCTAACAGAGCCATAAAACAATGACATGTCACTTTCTCAAGTTGGAGAGCTGTAGTCTATCTGTCAAGTGTGGTATCGTTCATCTGATTATGTCCTGGAGACCACTGGCATGTCTCAGATATGGGTGTTGTGGTCGTTGCCTCCCGACGTCTCTGTTGTGGTCATGTTTCGAAGATAAAACACATGGTATCTTATTTGTATAGTCTTTTGGAGAGGTGATAGAGGGTGACTTCATAGCTGAGCTGTAATATTATTTTGGATTCGTGTTACAGGTGCTACTCTTTGAACTCAAATAATTTGAATTCACTTTACTCGGGAGATAATTCTAGTTTATTGCTCATTGTATTGCAATTTGTTTGAACTCCATATAAACTCTTTGACACCCTGATCCTACAGGATCCTAAACTTCAAAAGCTCACTGTTCAAACATCGATTCTCAGACATACCTTTGCATTTTCCAGCTCGCCTTAACCTCTTTCCGTGTGAACATCAAACCCCCTTCCTCTGTTTTTATATCTCTGCCCCCCTACTCAAAACACAGGAAACCTGTCCTGGAAAATTCAGCTCATATGTCACTGCACTTTAAAGTGAGAGTTTCAAGCAGGAAAAATAAATAGGGGAAAGGGAAAGTAGCTGCAGAACAAAGTAACGCTAAATTGGTGCGGCTGCATAGCTTCGTTCTGGCTGATGTCCATGCTGATAAAGAGGCTTAGGATGCTAGTGTTTCTATAAACCTACCTCTGATGTTATCAGAGACATGCTATTGCTTCACTATTAGACAGTGAAGGCTTTGATTGTGGCTTTGATTACGCTGCTAGGCGAGTAAGGCAGTGATTCTGTATGTCTGATTCCTCACTGAGTAATCATTTGGAAAGCCAACATGGATTAGCATGTGCTCACAAAACAACAGCTGACTTTAATTGCTCATGTTTCATGTTCCAGCTCCATCACACTTGTGTTTGTTCCTTTGTAATCATTAAAAGCTGTGTGATTTCTGTATGAGACAAAGTTGCATTTCTCTGTAACTCAGTTTCTTATAACCATTAGTTTTAAGCTGTGCCACAACTTGTAACAACATGTGTTGCGTCACAATGCCATGCCACAACACATCATTGCTGTGTGCTGTGGCACAATGCGGTGGAGAATTCATCACCCTGAATACACCATCGTCACAGTGAAACATGTGGATGCTTTTGTAAAAGAATATTATATACTTTTAACCCAATTTTGTGCTGTTACATTTCAAAATATATATTTGTATCATTTTCATCTGATACGTGTTCATATGCTGCAATTGTGCAATACTTTGTCTATTTAATGTAACAAATATCAGTTCAACATTTAGTGTAACAAATGACTGTTTGTCACTGAACATTCAACATTTTTGTACACATTGTCCTCGACATTTTAACAAATGTGTATTTTTCACTTTTATCAGTTCAAATTGTTTTAGAGAAAACTGTTTCAAAATTTTTCACTCGTATCTTTTTACTTGTATCAGAATTTGCTTTTTTTAGTCCACATTGGAGTTTGAATTTGCATTCACACCTCCTCAAAAGAACCAAACTTTCTAGACAAACAAACTAGAGTTCAATTAAAGCGGACTAAACAGGGGTCATGTGTATCCACCCATGGACAGGAAATAGAAAGGTCTGTATCACATACCAAGAGAGAATCCTGTTCTGAATCCAGTTGATATTTAAATAATCATGTTAGATGTTTCTATCCAATCTGGATGTTCTTAAACTATTAAGAAGTTTATAGTAAAAATATTAATTATTGCACAAAGCTGGTAGCAACATACCCAAAAATATTGCAGCATCAGGTGGTTCTACATAGTAATGTGTCAGAGGTGACTGAATGCAAATACATGGCGCACTTTTTCAATTTTGAAAGTCATGTAGATTTTTTTTTCTTCACTTCCCAGTTATGTACTACTTTGTGGTAGCCTATCATACATAATCCAAATAAAATACTTTAAAAATTGTGGTTGTAGTATAACAAAATGTGAAAAAGATCAAGAGATATGAAGCAGTGTAAATAAGGACTGCAATGTCTGAGATCTAAGATCATCCGTCGTAACTGGCAGCACGCAAATAAAGCGCCAAGATGTTACCAGAAAGATGTCTGGAATATAATAACGTTAAAAAAAAACTCCAATTATGTTTTTTGAGGCCATCAAAGTGTGGAGCCTATCACAGAAAGTTAAACACTGCTCCTTTAATCATTCATCAAAGTCATCATTGTTGTGGCACGTTCTGTCTTGTGCACTTCAAAGACAGAAATCTGCCCTGCTGCTACTTCTCCTGGTGTCTCTAGACATAAACCAATACACTGGGGCAATTTCAGAGCTTCACAATAACAGTGCAAATATTCGTCTGTAGGTAAACCGAGAGGAGTGACTTACAACATAGATTGGCAGGTGCTGAGCTGAAAGGGGGAAGATTTCCTAACAAGTCTTAACGGCTTTGCTCTCCAACGATGACGAGTGGATATTTGTCTGGTGGAATGTGGGGTGAATTCACAGCCTGCCTATTAAGCAGCCTGGTAAAAGGAAAAGACGATACAGAGGACAGATATGTTTGGGTGGAAGATGGAGGCGACTGCGGGGGGGTGAAGCATTCCTGTAGAGGTACTGTGGGGACAGTCGAGGCTGTGTTCCAGGACTGTGTCCACATGTTGACAGCTTTACGCCTGTGGTCCTGGACTATAACTATAACTGCTGCCTCGGATAAACCCAGGAGCCTGCTTCTTTCACCGATCGGTGTGACTGCCGAAAGGAAATTTGGTCTGAAACTTGTAGCTCAGTGGAGAGCACTTTAAGGACAATTACAAGGCCAGTATTGAAAAAAGTAAAATACTTGTTTTCTACAAGTGCTCTGTCTAATGTCCAGAGCAGAAATCAGATGGTCATATTGCTTGAAGATATTTTATAAGGATCTTTTCTCAGACGTCGTGTTTGTTTACAGAAGACGAGCCATTATTGTCTTATAGGGGGGGGTTTCCACCAGCAGGTCACTGTGGAAAACTTGAACTAATGTCCACATCATCAGTTCTGTTTTCCCCACCACAGAGACTGAAAAGCTCTTAGCTGAGCCAGAAGAAAGTAACATTTTCATTGCAGGCTGGAGATAAGGCACAATCAGAATGTTGTGAGAACCGTTTTCAAAACTCTAACTCGAGGTCGACGCTGCCAACGTTTAGACTTTGTTGCTATATTTAGCAACAATAGAGACCTCTAGCAACCGCTTTAAAAAATAGCTGCTTGTGGCATATCTATCCACTCTTATGGCGCTAGTGGTGACTCTGATGTGATGAGCCCTCCTAATTAGTAACAGGTGCAACTCTGGGCCTCGTCCCAAAGCACACAGGTAGCTCTGTCCTTGCATGAATGTTCCTCCCTCTCAGCTGTATTTAGTCTGACCAGGATATGTTTTCTCCTTTGCATCCAGTGCAATTTCAGCCACAATTTCCTCACTTTACACTTTCTTCTATTCTCTTGTACAAAACATCTTAAAAATGTTAAAAATGCTCATGTGATCCTGTTTAACTGCAAGGTCCTAAGTGGATCGTAAGGCTCAAACCCCAAAAAAGTTCCCCACATTGATGTATTTGGTCTCATCCACAGAAATTTTATAGATGACTGAATAAGTATTACGTTCCTCTCCATGTTAATTGGGCTATTAAGTCCATTTATTAGCTATAAACCTTTTTTAATCACTGAAGTTACAAAGTTACAGAGCTAGTTTCAGTTTTATTCTTGGATTTTGTTTCATAGAAACAGAAAAGTAAGAAAAACATTCTCCCTTTCTGTGTTTAAGATTAAACCAAAAGAACAATATGGATTCATTAAATCCAAAGTCTTTAATGTATCACTGCATAAAAATAAGTGCCTTGTAACTAATACACAATACATACATATGACTCTTTGCTACTTTGGTTTAGCCAGAGAACTTCGCACTGGTATGTTTTCTGTCATGCCGCCTCAGATTACTTTTCATGCATTGACTACTTGGCAGCCAGCTGACTGAACATCTAAATATACAGAAAGGGCATCTGTAACAATACCCTGTTGTTGTTGTTGTTGTTTGTGCTCATATTCTTTGAGAAGTACTGAAGCGTAGTAGTGTAGGGTTTATGATTACCTTGCATAGTCTAAAGGCCTGCGGCGGAAATATTTCTTTTGTTTGTTTGTGTGTTTGTCTCTTTTTCTCTTTAATTTCTGAATATAAACTCACTACATAGCCTCCTCCATCATCTTTACCAACATGATTGGTAAGAGCGGGGTCCATCATAGGACAATAAAGAGACACACAGGACAAACTACCATCAGCTATGCTTACAGTCAACTTTTTATACTGTATGAAGAAAACCAGGTTACCTGAATGCAAACTCCATGCAGATATATTCTAGGCTGGGATTTTAACCCATGATCTTCTTGTGCGACTGCTTTGTAAAATATTTAAAAAAGAAAACTTTGGGGGAACCCCCGTCACTTGGAGCCATACTGTTTGTGTAAGCCCGGCCCAGGAATTGCTACTAAATCATTTTCACATAAACCTGTAGATTATCTGTAAAGAGAACATAGGAGGTGTATTTAAATATTTTCTCTCCCATTGGTTGGTCATCAATCATCCTCTCAGCATCATTCACTCTGTATATGACCACCTCCCATCCAGTTTGTTCTCTCTCATCCAAGTCTGACATAGACTTTGATCAAAGTATCACATTTTCAAACATGGATGGTTCATAAGTGAAGCCCCTTGTTTGGATGGGTTCATCGTAAAGCTGCAGGTGTTAATTTTACACTCGCAAAGTTGTTGCTTCTTGACCTGTTCGTCCTCAACGGGTGTGGACCGAAAGGCAAACATGCACAAACCAAAGACAAATACACACCTCACGGACGATGTTTTACAAAGTGTCAGCAGATGAACTCAAGTACTTTTGGTGCATTTTAACGGGATGCTATTAAAGTTGAGGGGGAAACACATTCTCTTGATTCTGGGAGGGAACGGTATTTCAGGCCAACTCTTGTTTTCAGCATCTGTTTGTGTAAACCAAATGGAACCTTGCAGGAGAACACACAGAGCTTCTTATGCTAAACATTACACACATGTAATATTATCTCTGTTCTACCCTCCACACATAAAAATTATTCTGATCTTGAAAATATACAATTTGGATTGGTGTGGTAATGGGAAAAAAATGTAATATTCAGGACAGAGTGATAAATATGTGGGGAAAAATACTTTCTGATAATTATTAGCACCCCTGGTGAAGATTGGCACAGAAGAGTAGAAATAAATGGTAATAATGAAGACTTTTTTATGGCACTGTTGATACAAACTTGGTCTTATGCAGACCTATTTCAAATTGAGGTTGTTTAAACTCATAAATTGCTGCTCTATCTTTAGTCACTGGCAACTAAAGGCCAGACATCTTCCACAAAAAGCAAAAGTATAAATCAACAAATGCTTCAAATACTTTTATTTTAAGGAAACCTTTATCGAAATTTGAGGTATTATTTAAATAAATTAAAAAAGCATCTTAATTGTGTCATCACTGTATAAATGTAACTAAATTAAAGGCTTGTGTCATCACTGTATAAATGTAACTAAATTAAAGGCTCACGTTTTTCTAATAACCGAGAACCATTTTTCAGCGAGAGATTATATAAGTGCAATAAAATTGAGTTTATTTTTGGACTTTTTCCACATTTTAACCACGCACATTAACAGTCAAAAGGTGACATGTCCAATCATCGGTCCAGTAATTACAACATTCAGAGAAAAACACTTTGTGTAAAAGTAGAACCCAGACACATTTAATTTCAATTGCAAAGAAATTATGAGCCGAAATATCAATGAGTCATATCAAAACTAAAAGGAGACAAGCTGACGTCAGACTAACATTTCAGCAGATGTGTCCCAGTGAAGACCCCTCTGCAGCCATAGATGCCAAGTTGCTCTGTGTAGAAGTAAAGGATGACACTTTATTAGGTAAACTGTTGTTAGCACATTATATTAGTTTTCTACCACTCAGTTTACCTAATATTTCACCATAATACAAAAGAGAGAATCCTGTATCTGACTGAGATATGTTTATCTAAAACAGAAATAAAATGTGGAAAATTACTTTTAAATTTCACCAAAATAATGTGAATAATGTCCTAAAATTGCACTCCACAAGTTTTGTTTGTTCTACAGTTTTTATTCTCGATACCCTTTGCAAGACAGCTCAGTCTTTCCTTTTATTATCACAGGGCAGAACCAACTGGTTGGATGCTTTTCTGGTATCAGTGAAGGACACAGATATTTGAGTATAAATAGCGTGAAAAGAGGAAATGTGCCAGACAGGAATGTCGTCCTCAAGGGCATCGCTTGGACAATGCCCAATGGGTGTTAAAATTTGCTGGACTGCAGCCAAAGGCAAGAGCGGGAAACTGTGGTCTGGAAAAAGACAGAGAAAATTGTCCAAAGGGAGGCCTGTATAATGTTTTCTCTCCTCTTTAATCTATTTGGAAGGGAGAAACATATCAAGATCCATGTGGCAACAGATTCACAAATCTGTGCAGCTCAGACTTAAAAGCAGGAATAATTACATTAAAAAGAAATATGTCAAGAAGAAGCCAAACACGACAAATCTGTTTAACAGACACTCATGTAATTCTGATGGAGAAATATGCAACAGACAGAAAGTAAACATACGGCAGAATACAAACCAGCCAATCAGAAGCTGTCATGCCATGCTGATAAACAGACCAATAAGAACTCAATTAAAAAAGGAGTTCCGTCAAATGTTATTGTCTGATTTTATGTAGTATGCCGTATGAATTGTACCTTATAAAAATGCTCTGTTAAACAGTTTTAAATATTTTTATTTCTTTTTACTTTTCTTTTTGGGAATTGTGAGCATTTTGTCTGATTTTAAAGATTATTTCAGAAAAAAAGCTACAGGGCAGCATTCAACCGGTTTCCTGCTTGGTCTGGGATAATGGCTTTGCTTTCATTCAACTCCAACAGCCGCTCAGCTGTCCTGAGCCACCATTACCTGAATGTGAGAATCATTAAAAAAATGCATTTCTTGAAGAGAATTTTAGGCCACAATAAAATAACATGCCAGGAAAGCTTTTAAATGGGCAGTATTATGTATTTTCCAGGCACATAGTGCCATTTAATAGCACAATCAAGTAACTAAATTGACTTCAGTTGTTATAAAAATGCCTCAAATATAAAAACATAAAAGCTATTTGACTTTGCAAATTGCAGTCTTGAAATTTTCTCTGTCTCTTTAAGAATCTCCTCTTTCTGACACTCTGGAGAGGAGCATCAGAACAATGCTCCTCCATTATGCCGTTTACAACAGAAGTATTTTGCAGGATAAGCTCATGAGACGCGCAGTTCCACCAGGTGTTTGCTAATTGCTGCCGCTGCTTGTCTGGTATCAAGACTTTTATAAAACACTCTATGACAGGTATTGGGGATTCATCTGGTGCAGACTTTCCAGTGTTGAAGTCCAGTGAGGTTGCACAGCTGTGTATCTATATGCATGCAACCAGTAGCCTTGTTGCCTTGTTTGTAGCAACAGGAGCTCCTGTCAGTCACACAGTGAGCCTCCTATTTTACAGAGGTCAGGGGTGAGAGGTCAACGATGTGACACTGGTATTGTTGGAAGACATATAGAAAACCAGCCAAGACCTAACTTGACAACATAGAGCTCTGAGCTCATTCTCTGTTAACGCCTTTTACATAGTGATGCTGAATCAGTGAAAAAGCAACAGGAAGTTTTGAGGACATTTGATCATTTTGCCACTGCTGTAAAAAGCCTGAGTGTAAATGAACAGTGTCATTGGCATGTTGTAGCGTGACAACTTATGAATCAAAGTGCTGACAATGTGGAGACATTTTGTGAGTTCTGGCAACAGCTACTCACTGGAAAATGAAGAAGTTGTTGTCAGTGATTGTGAAATTTGAGATTATTTGATTGTGACACCAAAGAGGTCATTGACCTGGCAGTTTTAGGAGGAGTTGTAACCGTTTTCACTATTTCTTTCCTATTGTTATTGTGTAGCATTTTTATATCATTAAAGGTCTTTGGCCCATTGAGGAGTCAGTTTCCTCTCAATAACCACAGTTTAAATTTCCAGTCCAAAATTACCAATGTTTTTGGGCAAGATTTTCAGCTGGATATTGCTGTAAGATGAGTTAACTACATTATAAATCCTGAATTTATCCGGAAAACATAAAACATATGAACAAATAAATAATAATTAAGAGCAAGAAAGTTATCCGTTAAATGTTCAACAAGTTTGTCTTGTACTAGGCAAACGCCAATCACACAAAACACAAAAATGTCTTGCATTGTTATTTGAACGACAGCAACATCTGAATAAAAGGCTAAATAAACTTATGTGATTCAAAAAGAAAAACTGAAAGCTTTGGCAGGTATTCTCGGCTCTGACAATTGTTTTCTTCCTATGCAAATTTGATAAGCATCTTCTAAATATTTAGTTTATTTACAAAGCATAACAGATTCATAACAGATGTTATGTCAAGACACTACATTTAACAGGTTTATTAATTTATTTGCAAGTGCATTTTTATTTTTTGGGCAGTTTTATACACAACATAATATTTACATAGAGCCATATTGGATTTTGAGATCAGCTTTAGTGTGCATCATTTGACTTCATTCTTGTCTCAGGAGGGTTAATTTTTCAACTTGAATTTGACATTTCAATTGCTAATGCATACAAATATTTTTCATCAAATAACACAGCATTTCAAATCCCTTTAAGTTACTGCATAGAAATGTTGGTCCATATCCTAGAACTGTGAAGCTTATTGCTTATAAAGTGCCATATAAGGTGCACAAAACTGTGCAAAAATAACTTTCAGTAAAAAGTACAGGAAACTTGCCACGCATACGTCACCCACAGATTTCAATGAGTTGCTGCTCCAAGTGTTAGAAAAAAACATTAAAGCAGGAAGAAGACTGGATGAAAAAGCAGAAGGTTGCCATCAATTGCCAGTAATTCAAAGATTTGATTTCACATCTTTGTGTGTATCATAGTGCGGAGATCAACAGAGAAAGACGAAGAAGGTGAGGGTGAATAATGAGAACAGTGTGGGCATGGATGTTGTTCACCTGATTATCTCGCTCCTCCATCAACTCTAAAACCATGAGGGCTTTTTACCGAACTGAGGCTGCAACAAAATAGCTGCGAAAATATTTGAACACAGGACATCTCACACTTTTCACCTGTCTTATAAAAGTAATTTCATTCAATAAATTCACAGGCATCCTGTCTACTTTGTTAACCTGTCTTCGATTTAACTGGCGTTTCTGTTCTTTACTTCCTCCTCTCCTCTTTCTTCCATGTACCTCACTTCTATCTCATCCTGCTCTCCTCTCCTCTTACGTGTCATTATACTGTACATTTACCCAGGTGGCTGCATGCCAAGCGTTCACACACAGGAGCCATTGTTCCGATTTGCTCTGAGACAAGCGTTTAAAACCTTAAATATCCTCAAATCATAAAACATAAACATTTACCCATTGAAGTATTAGTTTCTGCTGTACAAACATGCTATCACTGTCTTTAGACTCCCATAAACACACACACACACACACACACACACACACACACACACACACACACACACACACACAGACATAAGCCTTCAAGCATTCAGTGTCTTGGATGAACTTAGCGTTGAAATGTACACTTGTGCCACTGGCATTGGAGCAACAAAGGTCTACACAGGCCCTGTTGTCCTGGGACAGTAAGGTAGTTATCTGTGCCACAGTGGGAACATAAAGCAGTCAATAGATGAATGCTATCTTTATATCTACTGCACCAGAGGTGAATTGAAATGCTGCCACTGGACGTCATGGAGCCCCGCTCTGAAGCACTGCCTTTGAAGCACTGACAGCACAGACAGAATCAGGCCAGCTCTTTGATACGGGTGTTGGGGGAGAGGAAAACCTGAACCTTAAGAGGGAGCATTATTTAGTTACAGCTCCATTTGAAATTCTGAACTTTACGGAAAAGCGCTGGAATAAAAAAAATTATAAAAACATGAGGGAATTGAATTTAAATAGACTTGTTTTCCATGTTTGTGGCTTTTACAAGTAAAACAACGAGAATTAAAAATTAAAATCTACTTTGGAAGAAATAATCTAAAATACAGAGAAGAGGCGTGTTATTGCAATCAAAACAAAAAAATAATGCGGAAAAGGTTCAAGGGTTATTTACTCAATTAGCCCAAAGGAGTTTAATTATCTGCGTCGACTTGTTTTACCCCATCTTCCTGTTTTTGGAATCCTACACCGTCTCTTTTTTCACTTCCTGATAGCGGGGCTTCAGGTAAACCAAAACATTACATCATTACAAGGAAACCCTGAAGGCCTTTCTGAGAAGAAGGATAAACACCACTGCTGGCACTCAGAGAGAGTTAATTGCGGCCTCTGATTCACTTGCTAATGGCTGGGCCACTTTCTGTGGGGTGTTTTTAGAGGGCTCCAGGAGTCAGGCGAGCAGCAGCGTTGTTTTTAATGGGACTCTGAACAGTTAGAGCTGGGAACACAAAGTGAACCACTGCTTTTACTTGTGGTGCAAAGAGAATGATCTCATTAAAGGCCTAGTAATAAAAGAATCCCGGAGTGATTAGATCATAAGGAGCAGAACGAAACCTAACATCATTAACAGTTTTTTTGCTACTTAAAACACACCCTGAAGCATTTCTCTCACCAAAATCGCTCTTAATTTCTATTATTGTTCAATTGCTCATTAAACTTTCACTTTATCTCAAAATCATGCTGTACAGTTTCATGTCTTTGCAAAGAAAAGACCCTTCGGGGGGCAAAAAAATGTATGCTACATGTTTGACGCTGAATTTTTAGGGTATATATCTGCTATAAATACCTCAAACCAAATTAAAACGGACTAAACCAGTTGTTAAAAAGCATAATAAATAGTTTTATACATTTAAGAAATGACTGCATGAGATGAAAGCAAATCAGAATGGAAAACCTGTTTAATTCCACAGCTGTTACCATGAAGCAATAAAATCTAAATATGGAAAGATGAAAGCTAAAAAAAAAAAAAACCCAGTAGCTACAATATACTATGTGTAACTTTTCTAAGTCTGGTCTCACAAATGTAAATTTACTTTTTAACGGCAGATTTTGTGGTGGAGTCATGTGATGTGTTAAATTTATGTGCCAGTTCCACTGAAAGCAGAAAGAGTTTCCTGTGTTCACTCAGTTACCAAAGTGACAAGCCCCAACTACAGGCGGCACAAACCTGCTGTTTGAAAAGCAAAGACAATAGGGAAGTGCAAACTGAAGGAAGTAAATGCTGTGGTTGAAAAAAGGATGTCAAATTCAACAGAAGTCTACTGAGGAGTTACTTCAGTTTTTATTTTGTGACTTTTTGCAAACATTACTAATTGTTAGCTTTTAGTCGCATTATTTTTCTTATGCTGTAACTTGCTTTGTGTATTTTATCTAAAGAGTTTAAAATAGATATTTGCATGCACTGTCTGAACAGACACCCATTTTTTCTTCTGCAAGACTAAGTATTTTATTTGAGGTAATTTATGATAATCAAAACTAACATGCTAGCTTCTTTTACAAAACATTTCCTTCATAAACAAATCCTGCAAAGCTGTAAGCTTTTACAAATTGATCCATCATTGTGGTACATTATGAGGTGTGGTCCCTGGGAACAATTTGCAGATGACTGAGTGTGCCACATTAATCTGTTCAAATAATTGTAAGTATAAGCAGCATGGGAATGTCCAGTAATCACACCATTAAGAATGAATTATACAAGCCGAATATATTACATCCTAAAACCTTTTCAAACTTCAACTCCAGTGACCAAAATGCTGGTTAAGAAGTCTCCTGAGTTCATAGTGTACGGGAGTTTCTGAGATTGATTAGTCCTTTTCTTATAAATCTATTTTAAAACATACAGAAGACCACAAATCTTGAGGGAGCACTAAACTAAAGTCCATTAATACTTGACACCCTCTTTAAAAATGCTAAAAAGCAGCTTATTTTATGTTCAAACACCAAATGTACCTTAATACGCTGAGTGGAAAGCATCTGAAACTAATATTTACACTCTTCCTTATTTCTGCTCTTGAGTGCTCAGTGACAAAGAAAATTAAAGCAGCTCCAGGATTGGCTGCTTTGCAAATGCCAGCAAATAGCATGTTGCGTATCATTGCAACTTGGTATGCCAGCTTCCAAAATTGGATTTTATTCCAAATATTTTAGATATTCTCTATGAAAAAAATCTGAGTTAATGTATTTTCCAGCAATTAACTTAGAATCAAATTCCACAGAAAAATCTGCAAATTAACAAAGAATTCCATACAATAAGAAAATAATAATACTGACTTTATTTGTCATCATTAGAACCATAAATGACAAGGTTAGTAATTGTTGTATTAATCCTGATAATTTATAAAAAGGAAAAAAAAGGAAAAAGTATGTTCTGTAATATTCAACCCAAAAGCTATTATAGTTTAACATCAGAAGCTGGATTATATATCATCAGGTCTAACCATTGTCACAGGTCTCAGTTCTGTTGAGCTATTTGTTCAATGACAATAACGTACCATTTCAGTGAAGACGACACATCGGTTCAGCTTCAACTTCTCTGTGTTTGAGAAAGCAGATATTCATCTTGAGTTTACTGTAAGGGATGATGTCAGTGCTCCCAGCAATGAATGAAATGATTATGAAAAAAAATTATGCTGACACATTTACAGGTGAGGTAGTCACTTCACGTCTGTGACGTAACAAGACGAACGCCTCTTGTCTCGGTTCATTCAGTAGGTATTATGGTTCTGTTTATGCTGAACACAGCTTTTCTGTTTTATGGGAGTATCCTGAAATCACTTCTGAAGTCAATTGCTGCCTCTCCTCATGACTTACCTGTGAGTCATGAATCTTCACTTTAGTCTGAGCACGAGGCACATTTCCAAATGGAAAATCACATTAAAGTCTAGTTGTCAACAATAGCTTTTAGAAACTTAATAGTAACAAAAGGAGCCTGTTTAACCTGGTTTGGGCTGCTAGGAAGGAAAGATTCAAGACCGTGTAGAACAAATGTGAAATTAAATACGTTTAGCACAGACGGTGTATATGTAATGTCTGACTCTGACTCTTCAGTGAGAGATGTAATGAGCGATGTACCAGAAGCTAATTAAAAACTTGCTCACTGTGTCTCACTTTTACTTTGAGAAGAGAGAAAAGGAGTCAAGTTGATCTGAATCCAACACCTCTGCCTCTCTGTCTAAACTAACACATTTGCTTATTTACCTCCAACTGTCTCCTTCTGTACTTTGTGGGGTCTTTGTTTAGGATTACATGAGCCTTAGCGTCAGATCAAACTGAGACCGAAAGGAATGTTGTTTATTTATTTATTTATTTATTTTTTTATCGAGTGTGTTTAAAGACCATTACATTTTGCAATTTTCTAGGCGAAAAGCGCATTAAAACTGCTTACGACTAAAGACAATAATTGTGCAGAGTTCTAAAGGATTTTATAAGTTATCACTAAAGTAATGTTTTGATTTTTAAAGAATCAAAATCTTGGAAGCTTAATTTTGTGTAAGTCATAATGACAGCTGTTGTCAAACGTAATGAGTTTTTAGGCTGGTGTAAATCTGCCTAGATGCGGATAATAGGGCACTTTCCTTAGAGGATGTTCTGACAGCTTCTGAAAACAGACTGCTGAAAGTTTCTTTCTTATACTAACTTCTTAGTATTCGTCCCTTTAACACTGACCTCAATAAAATTATATCCAAAGTTTTGAGTTATATTCTAAATAGAGTCGAATGAACAAGTCTTATGGAAACAGAGACACCACGCTAATGTTAGCCTAGCAGTTCAGGAAATTTCCTCTGACATCAATTGGAGAAAAGTTTTCCCCACTACTCATCAACTGTGAGACGTTTGAGGGATTTCTTTAAAGCTGGAAGCTAGTTTTAAATCACCCCACAATATCTTAATGAAATCAAGATCGGGGCTTTGACTTGTCTCAGCACTTTCCATTCCTCATGTTTTTGCCATGTCCTCTGTGGATTTGCTGATATATTTTGGGTCATTATAATATTGTGGGGTCCAGTTCTGCTTCGGCTGTAATTTTTTTCAGATGGTTTCAGATTTTACTCAAGCATGGTCTGATACACGGTTGAATTCATGGCGGATGAACTCAATCAGTAGATGGGTTCTACTGCAACCAGGAATTGCATGCACCACCGTAAAAAGTTTTCCCTGGATTATTGTATTTGGTTGCAGCCTAACATGAACTGTGATCTGCTTTCAAAAAGAAAATATAATCTTAGACTCACTTCTCAGAAAAATGTCTCCTAAAGTATTTATATTGGTCTGTGCTCTCTCTGCCAACTTTAGTCAGGTCTTCTTCTTTTTTTCTCTTTGAGATCAAAGGATTTCATCCTCACACCAATGAAATTTAAACTTGTGCAGCCATGTTATATGATAATGAATGTTGGGGGTGTCCTAATGTATACTTTAACTTTCAATTATACTTTGTATTTTATTTAGTTTTTGTTGCTTATATACATTACTTCAATTTAGTATCACACATTTATGTGTCTGAATGTGTTTCAAAAGTAAACAGGATGTCGTAAAGCATCACAATAATACAAAGCTTTTAAAAAAATAAATTAATAAAAATTCAAGACATTATAGTAACATTAGGAATCTCTATGAACAAAAATATTGATGGAAGCGAAGGAAAATGTCTAAGAGACAGCAGAGTCAGTAAAATCATTGATGTAGGAGAAAAAGGGAAACAATCACAATGTTTATGTAATGCCGTCTTACTGCAGACGTTTTGAGAAAGTACATGACAGTGATTTTTTTTTTTTTACTAAATTGGGACTTCAAATTGAGATTTCTCATCTTAAATGATTCAGACCCAAAACAGAAGAAAGAACAGAAAATGTTCTTTCCCTGTAAAAAAAAAAAAAAAGAACTAACCCGATTTTAAGGCTGCTTGCTCTGATTCCTGTTCATGTTTGCTATTTTACAGAGGGAATCCCAACAAACACAACTCAAAGTGCTGACCGGACAAAATATAACATGTGTGTTGTTTGTGTGTCTGCTGCTGAGCAGAGCTCAAATACGAAGGGAAGGGGATGAAAAGGGAATTCCTGGTTGTCGAGGACGGACACTTTGCTCTGGGATGTCAATCATTTCTGCCTCACTCAGTCGCTCACAATGATTTACACCTTCAACTCAGCACAACAAAATGTCATTTTAAATAGCAGGTGTTCATATGCTGCTGAGCTAATGGAAAGCAAATTAAAGAGGAATAGGGGACAGACAGAAGGGTGTGGGTGTCTGTGTGTGTTTGTGTGTGTGTATAAGGGAATGAGGACAGGATGGGGCTGAACCTGAATTAAACTCTTTAAATTGGTGTAGTCAAGCTGGCATGCAGTTCACTGAGTTTCCCAACCACCGCCGGGCCTGTTTCTCATCCCGCCACAATAACTTTGCCAGGCGGCTTCCAGCAGCCCTGGTAGCACTTATGCTGCTGTTATTAGCTTTTGGTGAAAGTCATCTCAGAGATATGCGGGTCAGACTAAAACCGCTGAATATAAAACACCGGGGTTGGTGGGAACTGTGCATGCATGCGTCTGCGTGTTTTTGATTTTGCCCAATCTGCGATGACATCACCCCTAAGTATTCCAGCAACAGACACAAGGAAAAGGACTGCAGATAGAAGCAGATCAAGTGAGTCAGTGGACAAAAGTGCTGTTTTATTTCAGGGAGGGGCGAGAGAGGGCTGACAATATGACGTTAAATGGAAACCCCGATAGAAAAACAAGAGAAACTATAAAGATTCTTGCTATTTAAGGCATGACAAGGAGAACAAGTGGAGTTCTGTGAAGTCGGAGAATTGCAAATGTTACCCCTCCACCCCGATACCCCCCGGCATGACCTCCCTTCAGAAGCCCTCCGTGAAGGCGGCTTCCACTCAGCATCTTTCAGCCTCACCTCCCATCAAAAACGGTTATGTGGGGGCTGTGGGGGTTGTCTTTAGAAGATAAGTTCACAGAAACATATCCCAGCTTTTAAGTGGATGTGGCAGGAAGTACACAACCAGTTCTGGAAGGTTCGCCAATAAGAGAGATCAAGAGGTTATCAGGGCAGCTCATTCTTTTGCCCTCACACAGGCTTCTTCAACATGTCAGACTATTCAAATGTAGACAAATTATTAAGATTATACAATTATGTTTTAAGAGTGAACTAGAAAAAAAAAGGATGCCTGACTTGTGTATTTTTTGTATGTACACAATCACTTTGCATTTAATTTGAAAATTGATAAAAGTCTTTTCTACATAAAGAGGAAAGGTCATCTTTATGTGGGGCAACATTTTTATTTTGGATGCTCAGAGTTTGGTTGTTAGGTGTCATGATAGCGGTAACACCAAATCTAACACACCTACTTCCCATTCACACCTGATATCATTTAACACTAGCAAGTCACATGACTGGTGAATAACAGGGCTTAGTTTTCATTACTCGCTTTTGTTGCCAGCGGACTGAAGAGTTAATTGCTGAACAATGAGTAGGTGGTTAATTAGAAACAGGATGCGGCTGAGAGGGAAGTGAAGTCGGTTTAACTCAGAAAATAGGAGAAATTGCAGATCTCATACATGGGGAATAAAGAAGAAGACTATAAATACCAACAAATACAACAAAGCACAAAAGATTGTGTTCTTTTGATTACTTTCACACTGAGCTAATGTCTGGTAAAGGGAAGTTTCTTTTCTTCTGCTTCGTCTATAGTGAGGGACAGTCCGCTGTTGCTTCATATCTGTCACACATAAATGCTCCAAGTCAGTGACTTGATGCAATCTGCTTGGTTTCGTTAGACAAAAAACCTCTTGACCAGTTTGAATAATAAACTGAACTTCACTGTGTTGTTTGATACCTGTAATCAATTTGAAATGTATGTAATTAAGTCTGAATCGGTCTGTACGATTGGATTGGATTGGATTGGATTGACTCGTTGCTTTGCAACATGCTTCGAGACGATGTTTTTTTATTTAACTGGTGCAATATAAATAAAATGAACTGGACTGAATTGGTTCCTGAGCTGAGGAACATAACTAAATGCGACCTTTTGATTGGTCCTCAATGCAGAATGAGCAGATCTTGGATGATCTGAGTTTAACATGGTTCATTTACCAATAATGTCAAGACTATATTATAACAAAAAATTTTAAGCGGAGTTTGAAAATGAAACATCCCAAGGATAAATAATTGCTGAGTACAAGAGCTAGAAGTTCCTGTTTTGCAGTTTACCACAGGCCATGTAGAGGAAATGGCAAACATGTGGAAGAAGATGCTCTGGTCATATGAGACTAAAACCGAACTTCTGTAAGTGGTGGGAAACTGACAACACCCTGAGCAACACAACACCCTGAGCAACACAACACCCTGAGCAACACAACACCCTGAGCATGCCATCCTAACGGTAAACCATGTTGGAGGTTCATCTTCCAGCTGTAGCCTAAGCTACTGTGGAAATGTTTAGCTCAAAGCATTTTTGTGTTAGAATGTTTTTATTTTAAATACATTGATGCTTGTGGTTGGTGTGTGACACAATGAAATCTACCTATAAAGTAAATAACCATTTTTGATTCTCTTATTTAATTTACACTTGTAGAGAAAACAGAGCAATTCAATTTATAAACCTAATCAGCTTTGGAAATGTCCACCACGTTTGCTTAACAATAGGCCCCATAGAGATATATTTCAGATCTTTCTTTTCTTTGTGAACATGTCCGTTGATCCACACTTTGGCACCAGGTGTGTTTGCCACCTGCCAGCTGGGCTGAACAGTGTGAGGTCTGTGATGCTCTCATCATACCCTCATCAGACAGATAGGAGGGCGCCTGCGACCTCACTTCTTCCTCATGCCATCTTTTCTTCTTTTTGTCAACACAGTGAGGTCTGTGTGTGTGTGTGTGTGTGTGTGTGTGTGTGTGTGTGTGTGTGTGTGTGTGTGTGTGTGTGTGTGTGTGTGTG
>CAEGAF010034808.1:5000-13587 GCA_903067075.1 Micropoecilia bifurca | reverse complement strand
TCGCGACTAGTCGACATCGACTCGACTATTATCATGATGTAGTCGACCTTAAAAAATATGTAGTCGTTCAACCCCTAGTAATAATATAAGAGACCATAGCCAACAGACAGACAGACAGACAGACAGACAGACAGACAGACAGACAGACAGACAGACAGACAGACAGACAGATAGATGATACAACAATATAACTACTTGAAAACAGTGTTAATGTTTATAATTTTTGGTGCTCAATTTTGAGAGTAAAACATTTAGGTTATTTTGAAATCCTACTGTTCCAGCTGTACCTGAATGCATCACGAGCCGCTGTTGATAAAATCCTCTCTCGTCAACTGATTTTCCTCCAACTTTACATGCAGGTTGGGTGCAAGCGATGGTACATATAGCTACTATCTGTGAGGTTTACATTTAGCTTAGCATGATCTTATATGAGAATTTCAAGTAAATGCAGAGCAAGTTAGTAATTTTGCTCCTGAAAAATATCTTTCTTTCTCCACAGTAACTGCATGAGAAACTATTCCCGAATGGCAGAGTTTAGTTTTCTTGTCCGTCTTGCATTAACAACTCCTGTTTTTTAAACAGCAACTTGCTTGAAATGCATGTAGTTTTTGTAAAAATGATTTATCTATTACTGACTTTTTTTCTGGTTTGAATGCATTCAGCTCTACATCTGCTCCCATACCAGGAAAACTGTTTTTTACATTTACTGCAGATTGTGCAGAGCAGTTCCTGATGAGGGCCACTGGGAGACAGAGAGAGGGGATCAGCAGATCTAGGGCTGAGGCCTCCATCCGTCCGGAGAGGGAATAACTCCGTCTCTCGCTGATAAAGGCAGCTGGCCGTGCGGACGCTCGGTAAAACTTTATAGCCAGATATGCACAGATGAGTGGGCCAGCTGTGCAGTGTCATATATTCCTAAACAAACCCTGCAGGAGCTGAACTCTCACCCCTTGCACATATGGGTTACAGGGCTTGCACTCACACTGTTGTTTATGCACTTAAACATGTGCAAACTTTACACATAGCAGAAACAGAGAGTCACAGTGTGCTGCATAGGGCGCATGGAAGTCGGACTACACGACCCTTTTAAAAACAACAGATATTTTATTCTCTGCAGCGCTCTGAGGTTGTCTGACAAGGGCCACAGCCTTAAATAAAGGACAGTAATTATGAGCTCTCACCCGAGTCTGTCTTCTAAATCTGTGAGAAGGAAGTGGGACTGAAGGATGTGAAACCAAGCAGCGATTTTTAAAAATCACCTGCTCACTCTCACTTGTGTGTCCCATCGCTGGCTGGTGCAGTGACAGGCAGGTACTTCTTTCTTTAAGTCCTGATTGTTTTGACCGAAGCAAAGCGAGCTGCTGGAGGTTGCAGCGGTTCTCTCTGCCACACAGATCTGTTTATTTTGGAACAAGAGCAAGACAAGCCCAAGTGAAGCTTTATTTATGTTCCCGCTCTTGCCCTCTCCTCCCCTTAATGAGCAGAGTTGGGAAGAAGAATTTCTTGATAATCAATCAGCAGGGTGTTCTCAAGAGCATTAGCGCCGAAAAAAGGCGCACTCACACGTAGACTTAGTGCGGTGTGATGAGGTCTAATGCTGAAGCAGATAGATAATAAAGGGTAATAGATAAGAGGGCATGATTAACAAGGTGAGAGACATTCTCGACTATGATTGGTTAACTTGGGTGGTCATTACTGGTTTATACAGCTGATAGAAGATACTTCCTGACATTGTTCCTTTAACTTTCTGTGCTGTTTAATTCTGGTTATAATACATGTTAGATAGAGGTTTCTCAGAAACAGATAACGTCAGGTTTGGTCATAAAGATGAACGTGAGACTGTACTGAAAAACAAGCCAAATAAACGTGGTGGTCAGTTCTTCGGCATTAGTGGACATGCAGGTTATCTTGTTGATCTCAGACAGGGGTTTCATTCTGGCTGTTCTCTATAAAACTGCATCTGCGAGCTACGATAAGCACCGAAAAAGGGGAAATGAGGAAACCTCAGACTATACTCAGCAAACTCAACTTTTATCTACAGAGAGGCCACGCAGGTGACCAGAGTTGCATCAGACACATCAAGCCTGTGTCTGACTGTAACAAAGTCCGTCTGTGTTGTACTTTAAAAAGTAACAAAGGAAACACTCAGAGCTTTCCACAAAATGATTTATGTTTCTGAATTGCATCCATAGAGCAGAAAGTTCCAGCAAACTCCCTGTTGACAGCAACCATCTCGATGCCGTTCAGTAATAAGTGCCAGAAAGTAAATGAGCGCCAGCGTATCCATTCATGTGGATCAGACTGAGAAGGATAAGAAAGCTAACACTGAAGCTTCCTTGGAGTTTTTGAGCAACCACAATTATTTCATGAAGGCATCAACAACTTGACCAGAAGGTCACAAAATCCAGTTTGGAAATATTAAAAAAAAATTCCAGAAAATGAACATTAGACCAATAATCAAACAAGTGTGATAGTGTGATAGTCTGCTTTGTTGCTGTAGGATCTGGATGACTTGCTATGATAAATTCTGCTCTCTACCAGAAAATCCTGATTGAGATTGATTGACATCAATCTGCATTTGGGTTATGGCCTAGTCAAATTCCAGATTTGAATCCTATTTATGATGCTGTGACCTTAAACATGCTGATGACTTTATGAAACACAACAGTTTAAAAATAAGTTCCTTAATGCCATGTTGGCCAGTTTGTGATTTGCTCTAATTATAAATATATGATGCATCATCTCGTAAGCTTTTGTTACACCTCTTGTAGATAATAAATTCAGGTAGCTTATAAAAAAACATATTAGGGAATTATTAGTTTATGAGAAAGTCTGAATCATCTGTGAATTCATCCTGCGGTGTCTTAGTTCATGAGTTTCTAATAAACCCTATTGTCATTTATCCCAGCATTATGACTCATTTTTATCATATTTATTTTCTTTTTCAGTCAGGAAAACATCATAGCAAGTGTTTTGTGTTTTGGCCTGGTTGTAGGTTAACCAGGCCAAAACACTAAGTAGTTCGAACCTATCAAGGCTTTTTATCAAAATAAAATAAAAAGAAAACTTGAAATTTGATATAAAAATGGCATCTTCCAGTAATCCTTAGTGATTTTATTATATCCTCCATTTGGGGATTTGTTCTTTCGCATTCGTTTGTACCAGGAGTCATTTGCCAGGAAATTGTTCTTACCAACCATGTGGCATTTCAAACCCGCTTCGGGATTCATAGCAACTCTTTATTCTTCTCTTTACAGAGTAAGGAGAACAAGGATCATGAAATGTGATTATGTGACTTCATCAAACATCAAAGGGAGGTTGCTTATAGCTATTTTTGGTTTGATCTGTCATGTTTCCAAAGAAAGACTTTATTGGTTGGATTATAGCACAAATGAAACCTCATTCTGACATTTACTGTAAAATTTGTTCAGAATTTGTTCCCACTACTATCACCAGCTTAGCATTTATTTTGTTAAGCTTTCTGTTGAAGAGTTAGAGAATTATGTGGCAGCTTTAGGGTTATTGACTATATTCTCACCTAAACTACTCCTCAGAACAATCTGCTGCATGTCAAATATACAGAATAAGCAGAAAATTATCAAGACTCCTGGAAGCCAAAGCCAAACTCAACCTAACATACTTCCACCTGGTCATTTCCAGAATGCTAAAGCATTCACTGAGTTCATAAAAAAAAAAATCTTTAAAAATAAATGTTTACCATCTGTTTGCTGATTTTACAGGAATCTTTTAATTTGCACCTGAACTCTAAATTATGACTTAAAACATAATACCCTCAGCAGTGGAGAATATAATAGCTTCACACTCTTCAAAGTCTACATTAAGCTTTAAAATCCAAGCAAATCTCTCATTTGCACCCATTAGCTCTGATTGATGCTCGAACCGACCGTATGGTTAGTTTTAAAGCCGCAGGCAGTTTCAAGCAGCAGAGTGAGAATTTGCTGCTGATGACAGGTCGTGTGAAATGAAAGCGCTTTTTTTTACGTCCTCTCCTTTGTGTTTGTTTCTCGGCTGGAACGCCAGAGCTCAGCCATAATCTCCCCTCCCAGTGTGTACATCACTCAGTGAATTTGGCCTCCATGGAAACGTGCAGGCGGTTGAACCGCTGCCATTTTACATCCCTAATTAATACCAAACCTCTGCACCCCCTTTACAAATTACAGCATGCACCGCATAGGGTTGGCTTGAGACTGCAGCCCTGCAATAAAATTCCTTCACGGGTACAATAAAAAACATGGCGGTAGGTCAGAGGACTTGAAGCTTCTAACTGATTGCTGCTGGCCATCAGCTCGGGGTGGGTAGGCAGGGTATTATTTGAGAATGGTGGTGAAAGGTGAGATTAAGAAGCGCTGTCCAGGTGGGGGGATCTCTGAGGGATTCTCCACTACGAGAGCCATCCAAGGACAGCGGGGGGATATTTAAATGGAGGCTGGAAGGAGGAGGAGGAAGAGTGGGAGAACTGGCCACCCCACTGTGCCCTGCTGGCTGTGGTTTGCAGCCAGTGCAGCAGTAGGTAACTCTGGAGCCAAGGTGGAGTGAGAAAGGAAGGGAGGAAACTCGGAGAGAAACCATGAAAAATGTGGAGCATGAAAATGTCTCCCTTGGTTTATGGCAGTGCAGCCCGGCATCCAAAAGAAACACATCTTTAAATTTAACTTGAGATGTCTTTTTTTTCCTTCTTCTTCTTCTCCTTCTCCTTCTTCTCCTTCTTCTTCTTCTTTCCTTCTTCCACTCCCAACTGCTGGCAAAGGCCCGGATTTGGAAGCGGAGCCAAGCTGCTTGGAAACTGCGACCATGTTAAAAAAGCACTCAATAATGTGGCTTTTTGAAAATGTGGCAGGAGCTCCTGTATGCGGGGATAACCTTTCAGCGTCGGTGGACATGTTTTCTGCGTTTTGCAGCTGCAGAAAATATCTCAGTATTCCCGGGTTTTCAAAAAAAAAAAAAATGAAGAAAAAACACAAGATTTATATGCTAACACTTAATATAAAATGCTGCAAAGGGAATTTTTTAAGATTCATAATTCAGGTAAATACTCTCCAGTTTCACATGTGGCACAATGAACATAAATGTCTCTTCATGAGGGAACAAGCTGAACTGAGCTTTGAATAAAAGGCAATAAAGTCTTTAATACAGGGAATAGGATTAAAATGAAGAGGTCGTCTGGAAACATTTTGACGTGGCATCAAATTAAAGATTTGCAGCAGGTAATAATATTTTGCCGGCCTCAGAGGGAAGTTGTCTCTCATCCTGATGATTGAGAGCTCATTTAGGAGAGAATTACCCTGAGGATCTCATAAATCTGCTACGATGGAACAAACATCTGACACAAACCGAGGTATGCTTCTGTTATAACAACTAAAAGAAGCTCTTTTGATGATGAACAGTTCATTTATTTGGTTTTTCATCTACTCTGAGCTAAATTCCAGTGTGTCCAAAAGCCTGCTGATTATTTGTGCACGTCTATAAGATGAAGTCTTAAGTCTTAAGTCTCAAATTTAACGTTTAAATATTTTCTTTAAACATTTCTCTACTACGGTGATACACGCTTTCTCCTTTGATATAAGAGAAAATTATATTTTTTATGTAGAATATTGTTTATTTGCTTATTTATTAGAAATACATATCCACCGAATGTATATGGCAAATTGTTTTGTGTGATTACTAATACTTCTGGGAGATTTAGTTTTGATTTTACCAATATCTCTTTTCTGATGGAAAGTAATATTTTTCCACATTTTGGTGTATTTTAATTCTTCCTACTTTTGAAGTGTTTAATTGTCTTTACAGAGATGCTTTTCTAATTTTTTACCAAAAAACAAACCTATTTGTTGGATGAAAATCATTTAGAATCTGTGCATGGGTTTACTGTGACAGCCAGCCAATAAGGTAATAGCTGTTGCTTATTATATAATTATCATTTATTTATTTAGTACATTTCTGCTTAGTAATTGTATTATTGACTTTTAAAGTAACCTAAATTATCACCTGCTATAAATAGTGTTCGGCTAGATAAAGTAAAACTCCAGATAAAGTGACCAGATGAAAAAGGTATTTAACATTTAAATAAAAATTATAACATGTTTTATTTGAATTAAGAGTTTAAATAAAGTAAGCAAATTGACACATATTACAAAATAATCAAAGTGACACAAAAAAAGTGATGTTTTTGTGAAATGAAATAATTGGTTTGCTTGTCTTACATAGAAAAGCACAAATATCTGTTGTGATAAAAATCAAGGGCTGCAGCAAAACTTATGTCTCCACCTTTTACAAAATGCAAATAGAGTTATTGGCACTCCAAGTAAAGATGATGTATGAAAAAAGCTTTAAATGGTCATAATATAAGCTTTGTGTCCCCACCATGCAGCTCTTCTCTGCAATTCTCCAACAGCAAGATTTATATGGTGTATTTAAGCCTAATTAATCCCAGTGTGCTTGGTGACAGAATAATCCCAGGTCCTCACCTACCTTTTAATTTATTGATCTGCATATTTACATATTGAGTATCTGTTTACCTTTATCTTCCTGGCTAGAATAACAAGTTTTCTCATCTTTCCCACGTTGATCAGTGACTAAATGAGACGGGCCTCTACGTCACTATAGAGTAGACAGGTTCATGGGATGATAATGAAGATTTAATGACATAGAAGAAAATAAAACTACAAGCCTACAAAGTCCAACAAAACCCAAAAGCAGGCTCAACACAGAACAGATGGGGCAACTTAAGAACAAGGCGAGAGCCAACACAAACAGAAACCTGGAATCGGCGAGTCTAATCAAGCCTGGCAGCTTTATAGAGAAGATTTCTTCAGGGACCGAGGGAAAAACAGATTGAAGAGGAAGATGAACAGGCATGATCACAGTTCACATGAATGAACCAAACACTGAACACCTAAGAGACGAGTAAAATGCAAGTTTCACAGATAATATAATGAGTTTATCCCAACGAAAGAGGAAACTTTTTTTAACTAATTAAAAATTCCTCAACACTCTCATCAGTCAAGTAAAGTGTGAATTTAAAACTAGGCTTCAGTTACTTTTATTTTATTGGCATTGTTAAAGGTGAAAGTAAAGCTGCGCAATATATCGAGATTATGTCGTCACTGCAACATCTGTGCGGCAGCCATAACACAAAGGACTGTTTAAAGACAAAGAAATATAAAACAATATATTCCAAGTGTCATGAACTAACATTTTACATGCTAGTGTAATGTTTGTATAGAGCCTGAACATAAATAAAATGACCCCAAACGCTACAGTGTACAGGAAGCACAGACAAGAAAGAGAGGAAAGAAAAAAATGGTTAAATGTTTTAACTGAACTGCAATAATTACTAATCATCATTGGAAGATTTTCTAACGTCACGCAGCTCTACATGGCACTGCAGAACAAATTTAGCTTAAATTAGGTGTGAGAAAATTATTTTGCAATTAAAATTTGATTTATTTGAAGTCTTTTCACACACCAACCAATAATGGAGGCTGGTGTAACCTATATTTTAATGAGATGAAATTACTGCGTGATTGAAACTGTGGTTTTATTGTACTTTCTGTTGGAATTACAGCGTAATTGATGTGTATTTTAGCTAACGGGCAGTTGATTTTTTTTTCTCTGTAGCCTATTTTAAATATAAAAAGGGCAGTGAGTGAAGTATGATCATTCAGTTGCACAGTGATCCATGTCAGACTTGTAGTTGAAAAAAAAGTCAGTTTTTACTCAAATAATCAAGTTTTAATATTCTTAAAAAAAAATAAAACTTTCATGACATGTTGCACTTTTTTAGTTTTGTGTTTGCAGTAAAAAAAAAGAAAGTTTGTAATAGGCTGCTCATTTGGGGAAAGAGACATATTTAAACATGAAAATGCTCTTATAGATAATCATTCCTGTCTGCATATCTAGCTCTGTTTTGCTAATAATATTCTCCTGACGAACCTGACTCGTTCTTTTTCCACTCTGTAAAAATACATTCATGAATCTAATCTTGACTAAGTTCATATCACCCTCCTCCTCCTAATCATCATGACGATTGAAGACGTTATCAGCAGTTCCTCCCAAAGGGGGAAGAAGCAAAAACTACCAAATAAACCTTTATCTTTTCGTCTCCGTTTGCCGTTTTCTTTTGTAACTCTGTTTTCTTCCAACGGTCTGACGCAGCCTCCTCTGATGCATTACGTCGCTGCAGGAGAAATCTCCCAACAGCCTATCCAACAACCTCACAGATAAGGCCTCAAAGCCCTTGAGACGTCACAGCTTTTAGCCTCGTTAATCCCTCGAGCACTTTGGACAGAACCCCCCTTTTTCTTGTTTCAGAGAGACCATTTGTCCAGCACAGCTACTTTCCCCCCCCCCCTTCCAAAGTGTTAAATAATGATAAAATCTACAAGGCTGGTATGGTTTATAGGTTGCCCCTGTCCTGGGTTGCAGAGAGTGATGTTTTAATGGAGGTGGAAAGGCTGACGTTCAGTGGGAACCAGATGGACCTTCTCCTATCTTGCTCATAAACGTTTTTAAGACAGTTCACAAATCAGGATCTCTCAGTATTATAGTAAGCGTTGGGATTGTTATT